>AMCV02000004.1:772901-790340 GCA_000350065.2 Colletotrichum orbiculare MAFF 240422
ATTTTTAATTTAAGTATTTTAATTTATATCTTCTAAGATATAAAGTATTTTATAACTTTTTAAAAAATTCTTATAAGAAACTATATTTAATATAATATAAAACTTATACTTATTAAAAATTATAGAAATATTAAGATCTTTATTTTAATTAGTAAAAGTAAAGAAGTTAAATTATATTTATATAATATTACTTTTTATACTATTTTAACTATAAACCTTATCTCTTTTTAGTAGTTATAAAAATAAGGCTATTAGTAAGATATTAAATTAAACTATTTATCTTAACTATAGAAAAATAATTACTTTAAAATTATAATTATTAATATTTAATATAATTAGTAAGTTTTTAAATATTATATATCTTATAAGAGATTAATTATACTAATAGTATAATTAGTATAGTATAAGTTTTCTCTTAAATATTATTACTACTAGTAGTATACTATAGATACTATTTAAAAACTTTTAAAAGGTAATAAATAGCTTTAGTATTAGTAGTTAGGGTATCTTAAGAGAAAGCTTTTTAACTATTTTATCTTAGTTATATCAAGTATTTATATTACTAATAGTTATTTAAAATATAATAAGTATTAGTTTATTTAAGGGGTATATAAAGCTTATAGTATTAGTAAGGTAAAATAAAAAATCTATTATATAGAATATAAGAATATTTTATATATTACCCCTAGGGAATATATTACTTTTAACTTCTATCCTTATTACTAAGGTTATAATAGCTATACTTTAGTTCTAATATTTATAGATAGAGCTATTAATTACTCCTAGGATTTCTATTTTATTAATTATACTAGAATTATTATTATAAGAGTATTTGAAAGCTTTATTATATTTTTTAAGTATTAGTATAGTATTGATATTAAGGTTTTTAAGTATAATAATAAGATTTCTAAATATAAGAGTCTAAAATATAATCTAACTTCTTAAAATATATACTTTAAGCTATTTATTCTATATATTTAGAGTTAAAATAGAAGTATTAAGTATATTAGAGTAATTATTAAGATATATATAAAAGCTATAAAATATAAGAGTAAACTACTTTATGAATTCTAGTTTAAAACTCTATAAATAGTAGTATTTTTTTATAACTAAATACTAATATATTTTTTAAGCTAGTAAATATTATACTAGAAGCTTTATAAAGCTATTTAAAAGGATAATACTATAAGGTTAGATTTAGCCTATTTCTATACTTATAGTTATAAATGCTTTATTTTTACTATAGATATAAAATTTAAATATAACTATTTAGTATATTTCGAGGGGTATATTTTTATTAGTTTTTTAGTTAATTATATTTTAACTAATTAATATTAGGTATAGAACTTAGTTTAAAATAAGGTTATAATAATTCGTGATATTTCTTTTGATGAAATTCTTTTTAATAGGGATTTAGCTTTTCTATAAGATAATTTTAAATAGTTTAATTTTACTAAAGTTACCTATTAGTTATAAGAGTAGATAATTATAATAGAGCTACTTAAGGTTAGCTTAACTACTTATTTAAGTTTTAGTAAAAAGTTTGATAAAGTAGTTTATATTAAAATAAGAGGTAGTTATAGTAGTTTGAAGTTTTATATTTATATAGTAGTTATTCTAAAGCTTTATAAAGTACTATTTGAAATTGTGAAGTTTGTATTAATAATCCTTCTAGAGTTATTTATTATATTCTTCTATAATCTTATTTATATAGATAAGATTATAGAGGGGTGAGGAGTTTAGGTATTTTTAGAGAGAGTTAAGTATAAAGGATAGATAAAATATTATACTAGAGTTATTAGGAGATCTTTATTTAAAGCTATTTTTTTAATTAGTATTTTTTAGTTATTTTGAGATATTTTAAAATATTCTTATTTATAGCTATAGAATAGAATGAGTAGTTAATTAAAGGGGGTCCTAGGGGTTTAACCTTCTTGAGGATTTTAAGATATAGATATTATGACTTCTAATAATAAACTTTAGTTATAAAGTAAATTAGATATTCGAAAGTATTAAGGTATAGGGAAGTAAAAACTTTTACTCTAGGAGTCTTATAGTAGAAGCTATTACTATTACTTATATTTTACTTAGTAATACTTATTTATTTATATATTAAAGTTATAATAGTAGTTAAATAGGTTTATTTTAAGAGTTATATTGAATTATATTCTTAAAGTAAGATTAGTAAAGTTTTTATAAGAAGTTTAAAAGTTTTAAAGTATTACTAAGTTTATATTTATAAGTTTGATAAGTATAGGTACTTTTTAAAAATTAAGGTTTAACTAGTTATCTATAGAAATTAATAGCTATAAGATAACTATAAAATTTATATAGTTATTCTAGTAAGTATATTGTTTTAAATTCTTATAGTAATTGCTAATTGTTTTAATCTCGAGTTATTCTAATATAATATAGTTAATACTTTTATATATATAGTATTTAATAAGGTTGTTTATATAGAGATACTATTAGGTTACTAAATACTAAGTAAGATTTATTATTTTAATAAAATATTATATAGTTTATAGAAATCTCTCCTCTTATAGTAATACTATTGAGAAGCTAGTTTTAAGCGTTTTAATTTTAAACTTACTATAGGAAAACTATATTACTAGCTTAAAAGGTATATTATTTTCTTCTTCTATATTAATAACTATATATTCTTATTCTTTTTAAAAGATATATCTAAAATATTTATATTATTAGTAGACTTTTAAAAGAAGTATTATTTTAAGGGAAGTAAAGATTTATAGTAGTTTCTTAGTATTAAGGTTATTTAAAATTAAGTAGTATAATAGCTATAGCTCTTATAAGTAGTATATATTGAAAAGTTCCTTAAGTATTTTATAAAATATATATAGTATATTAAATATTTTGAAATCTTTCTAAAAACTAAAGAGTTCTTAGTATAATATAATTAAGCTTCTTATATAGAGATTAAGTACTACTAATAAAACGTTAGCTTTATTAATTATATTATAATTATAATAAGACTAGATATTACTTATATAGTAAGCTAATTATTATATTTTAATTAAAACCTTTTAGATAACTACTATATAGAAGCTAAATAAATAATATAATACTTTAGTAAGATAAAAAACCTCTATTTTAAGTTTAATTATAAAGCTAGAAATCTATTTAATAGCTTTATAATTATTATAAATACTAGCTTTATAGATAATAGTAATAATTAAAAAAGCTCTTAAGTATATACTATATATTTCTTTAGAAGCTTAATTATATAGTAAGCTAATAAATAAGATATTATTACTATTTTAATAACTAAAGTAGAGCTTTTAGTACTATCTTAAGCTACTTAAGAAGCTATTTTTACTAGCTACTTTATTACTATATTCTGAGTAAACCTTATAATAAATATATTTAATAGAAATAAGATATATAAGTTTTACCTTACTATTTAAATTTAATATAATAATTAGTAAACTATACGTTTTATAACTATTAAAATAGTATAATTATATATAAAGCTATAATATATAAATATCTATAACTACTAGTTATAATAAGAAGCTATATAGAAGTATTTTAAGATTAAATATATATTTTTAGGAGACCTTATAGTTAATAGCTTTATAAAGTTTCTCTAAAGTTACTAGTTTAGTATTTTTATTATTTAGATTAATATAATAAGTTAGTTAAACTATTTAAAATTATAATAAGAAGAGGAATTTTAAAAGAAACCCTTAGTATTTAAAGATTTTAATAAGGTTTTTAATAACTAGTTAGGATCTATAAATCCTAAGTTATAGTAATAATAAGGTTAAATAAAAAACTTAGAAGTACTAGAAGTACCTTCTAGCTAATAAAAAGTATCTAAATAATTTATAAATAGTATTATTCTTCTTACTATAGGAGTAGAAGTTTAATAAGAATAATAAAGTAATAGAAGGAGTTTCTTATAAGATATAAATAGAAAGTTTAATTAGTATTATTTAAAAAGGCTAACTTATAAGTAGAACCCTTAAGGCTAGAGGGGTATATTAGCAATAATACGTTTAAGAAGTAGAGTTTATACTAGTTAAACCTCGGGTACTAATACTATCTCTATAAGCTTTACCCTATTTAAACTACTCGAAATAGAGCTTTATATAGTACGTATAGCTATATTTAGTTATATTCAATACATACTAGATTTTGCCCCCTAATTATATATAATATATATTTATATAGGGATTAAATATTTTAGTTCCTTAGCTTAACCTATAATAGTATAATTAGCTGGAGTATCTGGAAAATATACTACTTATAGTTAAATAGATAATATAAATATAAAGTTAATAAAACGATTAGTCTATGTATTTCTAGTATAAAGCTACTTTTAAATAGAAATTGTTTAATAATTTAAGTAGTATTTTTCTAGAATTCTATCTATACTAGTAAAATTAGCAGAATACTAGTATATTTAATCTCTAGGTAAGTATATTCTATATTTACTTCATAGGATTATATTAATATATTCCTATAAGATATAAGGTATTTTTATTACTTCTTAAGTAACTTCAAATTAATTAGTAATAATATAATTAGCTTAATAACTAAGAGTCCTATATAAACTTCTTGAGGTATAAGTTTAAGTGTCATATTTCTATCAAGTAAAAATAGTGATAGAAACACTTTATAATATAGAAATGATTGAAAAGATATTTTATATATAAATATCTCGATATTTTATATATATCTTTAAATCTACTAATTAAAACTAGTTAAATTGAAATCTGCTAGCTCTAGAGAGAAATATTAAATTAAAGTCTTTAAGCCTATTAATAGTTATATTAGTAATATACTATATAGATCTATATTCTTCCAGTTCTAGAAGTAACTTATTAAGTATACTCTAGATTGATCAAACTATAATATTAGACGTCTCAGTAAATAGACTACTTAATATATCTAAGTATAATAGAGGTTAAAAGTCTATATTATATAACATTGACTTTTTTTAAAAAAAGACTTTACTTGAATATTTTTACTCTAAAGTTTCCTACTTCTAGTAGACTTTAAACATTCTATTATTATTATTATAAAATGAAAAGAAACTACCCGAAAGAGCCTTAGGCGCTACAAAGAGGGTATATAAGAAAGCAAAATAGCCTGTATTATTACTACTAAAATGTAGAATATACAGGGTATTTAAGTCCTTAAACTATTACTTTAGAATATAGTTTATAGCTTATAGTTTAGTTTTATGACCTATATAGCTATATATATTTTACTTAAAGATAGTTAGTTTAAATATAAGTAAAGTAGAGAAATAAAGAGTAAAATAAAGTTAAAAAAAGAAATAAGTTACTTAATAGTTAGGCTTTAGTTCTTATTAAAATTCTATATTTAGAATAATACTTTTATACTAGTAATAAGATAAGATATATAAGTTATAAAAGTTATAGTAAAAAGAAAATACTCTAAACAGGAATAGAACCTATAATCTCATTTAGTTTAATAATTCTATTCCATATAATACGTCTTTAATAAATATACTATTAAGTTTATTATATATCAATCTTAAGTAACTATATGTTTCTAAAATAAGATAAGGAAGTAGTAATACTTTATAGAGTAATAGAGATACATAAGAAGCTATATTTAGTTTCCCCTATTCATTTGAATATTCTAAAAAGTAGAGGGATTCTGAATATAACCCTTTAAGTATTTCTAGTACTGTATATAATACTATTGTTTTATTTACTTTCTTTTCGGGATATATAGCTACTCGAGATTAATATATAATAGATTTAAGAGTATATTGATCAGAAGTATACTATATAAAGTATAGCTATTAAGCTAAATAAGATTATAAGATTTATTCTTTTTTAGAAAGTTTCCTATTTATTATTACTCTTATGTTTTATATGCCTTATCTTAAAAGTAGTATAAGGGTATTATTCTAAGTATTTCATTTTCATAATAGATGAAATCTGGTAAAGGCTAAAGTTTAGCTATTAAGTAATTTATATCTTCTTTTAGAATATAAAGTTTATTTTTATAATAGCTTAGAAAGTTTACTAAATAATAACTAGTATTAAAGTAACTACTAATTAAAGTAGTTACAAAAAGGATTTTTAAATATTTTTAAGCTATTAAAACTAGTTTCTTAAAGTCGAATTTACTACTTTAGGTATATAGCTTTGATAATATTATCTAAAGTATTAACTTTACTCTATAGCCTAGTTAAATTGGGGTATTATATATAAGCTCTAAAGCTTTCTTAAATATAGTTCTCTAAGTACTTTTAATACTCTATAGGATACTACTACTTTACTTTAGAGACATAGAGTCACTTGAGATTAATATATAGAAGACTTAAGAGCATTTTTATTAAAAGCATATTTTATAGAATATAGCTGCTAAGCTAAATAGGATTATAAGATTTACATTTTTGGAGCACTTCTTACCTTCTATAGCTTTTATACTTTATGTGTTCTATTTTACTAGTAATATAAAAGTAATACTCTAAGCAATCACTCTTAATAGAAACCTAATCTTAATAGAACCCCAAGCTTAATAAGAACTAGAACTTAATTATCAAATTGAGCTTTACGTATTTAGCCCCTGCCTAATACGTAACCTTATATAATACCTAGTAAATAATCTCTATAATAGAAAAATACCTAGTTATATATTATAACTTATATATATCTCTAAAGCTAAATATAGGTAAAAAGACCTAGTTATATAGCTATTAGTTTAGACCTAACTATAACTTAGAAATTAGTATAAGCCTCGTAATAGTTTATATAAAAGGTTATAGCTTAATATACTAGTAATAGCTTTAAAGTATTAAACTTATTATAGTAATATTTATTATATTAACTCATACTAGTAATAATAATACTAGTGTATTTTAATAATACTAGCTATAGATATATAGAAAAGCGTTGGAAAACTAGGTAACTATCTTTTATAGTACAAATTAATAGCTATTTATAATAGTATTCTGACTTATAATAATACTACTACTAATAATAATAATAATATTAACTACTTATAAACTATTCCTAGCTACTATTCATTACTATACTTAGTATTATAAGCTACGCCTAGATAACTAGTTAGGGCTATACCTAGGTATCTAATAATAACCCTCCTATTTAGATGGGGTCCTAGTAGGCGTTAGGTAGTACTATATATATAGATTTTTCTAGGTATTTATAAAGGCTTCTCTTTTACCTTTTAATTCTAAATAAATAGTAATTTATACTACTTATAGTTAAATAAGCTTAGGTTTAGCTTTTTATATATTTAGAACTTAATTTTATTTATTATATAGATAATACTAAGTAGAATATAACTTCTTATTAGTTAAATATATAATTTAGTTAAAAAAAGTTTTTGAGATATAATACTATATAATAAGTAACTAACTAATTAATATAAAGAGTAATAGAAAGTACTAAAGCTTTTTAAAATATTCCTATAAGTAGTAACTTTATAAGTAAACTATTTTAGTAATAGTTATAATATATTTTAAGCTTCTTCTACTAGAAGATTAATAAGTTTATATATAAATTAGTAACATGAGATATTATAATAAATAGTAACTTCTAAGTAGTCATTATAATAAATATTTCTAATTTATAATAAGATATTTTAATAACTTTTAGCATAATATCTATTAGGATATTAGTTTTTAAGATAAATAATACTATCATACTTCTACTAATAGCTAATTAGTAGAAGAAGTTTTCTTTTCTTATTTCTAAAGTTTTTAAATAAATAGAAGGAATATTAAATATAAGCTTAATAGATAAAGGTTAAGCTTAAGATTAATTATTATCTCTTTAATAATAATTAGGAATACTAATATGTAATTTATTCTTATTTAGATTTTAGGTTCTAGTAAGTAGCTGGGATTTTCTATATAGTTAGAAAACTAGAGAACTCCTATAATTTAGATAATTTTATTAGTTATTTTAATTAAATCTTCTTAGATCTAAATAGTTAGTTTTATATTATTACCTAATTATAAAGTTTCTAATAGAAGGAAAATAAGTATCTAATTACTTACTTATTATAATTTAAGAAACTTCTAGTTAATACTAAAATATATATATAGCTAGATATAGTCTAGACTTTCCTATTAGAAATTATACTACTTTCCTATTCTAAAAAACTATTTATTAAATTTAACTTTCTTACTAAATATAAATCCTAATTATGAAAAGTTTGAAATATAGTTTAGAAATTTGAATATATAAAAATGATACCTATTTACTACTACCTATCTTATCAAAAGCTTATTATTTATAATATAAAAGGCGACATAATAATCACTAGAATAATTAAAAAGTAGTAATAATAGTAGTAATAATATTGAAGTTTTAATAATTCTTTTTCTATTTCTAAAGAATATATTAAAGACTACTAGGATACTTATGAATACTATAAGTATAATAAGGAAAGCTATATTTATAGGAATTATATAATATAAGAATATAAAAAGATTATTATAAATATTATAAGAATTATAATTATTATAGATTATATTAAAAATAATTAGGAGGATAATATTTTCCTACTTAATAATAGTAAGAATTTAAGAAAAAAGTAATTCTAAAGTAAAGTTAAATTTTAGAATTAATAGAAATAGAAGTAATAAGATAAGTAAAATAATAAGAAAAAGAATAAATAAGTAGCTAGTAGTTAGCTATTATTAAAACTAGAATTAATAGAAATTATTCTATTAATATACTTATTGATATAGGCTGTAATATTGATACTATTATTAATACTTTTCTTATAAAGAAATTTTACTTCTTATTAGTTAATAAGTTAAAAAAATAGATAAAAGAATATATTAATAAGTTATTATTTAGTAATACTTAGGGAGTAGCTATTTTAATACTAGAAATTAGTAGTTATATATATAAGATTTATATTTATATTATAAAATATTTCTTACTACTTTTATATTTCGAGTAGCTATAAATAGAAGATAATTATATTATTTATAATACTAAGGTTTAATAGATAGCCTATAGGAGAAGTGATATAATAACTTATTTAGAATACTAAGATAAATTAATAAGACTTAAAGAAATCTAATTAACTTACCTATTTAATACTAATTTATTTTCATTTATCTATTAATATATTATATAGTACATTAATAAAATACTAAATTCCTATTTAGTTATATCTATTAGTCTAGTAGATATTAAGAAAGTATTAGCTTTAAAAATAGAAGTAGATTTAAGGGATTATATTCTTATAAGTATCTTAAAGGAACTTCCTAATTTCTTCTATTTAAATATAATATATTAACTACCCCTTAGTTTATTAGGGATAGATTACTATATTTTATTAATTTCTAATAATAAAAGATAAGAATCTAACTTCTTATAAAGATCTTTTTATAATATATTATAAGAAAGACTTTTAGTATTTATAAAGACTTTAGAAGATCTATTTAATATAAAATTTATTAAAATAAGTAATTCTTCTACTAGTACTTTAGTCTTCTTTATAAAAGACTAGGTAGAAGGATATACTTTTATATAGATTATAGAGCTTTTAATATAATTATAGACAAAAATTATTACTCCTTCTTTTTTATATTAGAGACTTTCTAAAAGGTTATTATAGCTTATTAGTATATTAAATTTAATATTATTATTATATTTTATAAGATTAAGATTAATAAAATAAATTAGGAAGAAATAGCTTTCTAGATATATTATAGTCTTTTTAAATAAATAGTATACTTCTTAGGCTTATTAATACTCCTATTATATTTTAATAATATACTAATAGTTACTTATAGTAGTTTCTAAAAATATTTATTTAATATAGTTGTATTGAAGGTTTCTGATCTATTTAAAGTCACATGCCTCTCGGGGTCCCTTTAAAGGTAGTTATACCCTATAGTTAGCTCTTACCTTATATACTCTATAGATAATACTAGTTCTAAGGAACTATTTAAATAGAAGAAACCTTAGGTAGTAATAATATAGTTAGTTAATATAATTATTAATAAATAGGGAAAATATAAGCTTATCTATTATAATTACTTCTTTAAAAGATTATAATAAGTTATTATATAATACTAATACTAGCTAGCTAGTAGTACTTATTACTAGCTATTAATAGTCGCTAGTTATAAATAGCTATTAGTAAGAGCTAATACTTAGTAGTAGTTACTACGCTTAGTTTATATAACTAGAAAGTCTATAATTACTAGTCGTACTTGCCTACTATAGGATTCAAACCTATTATTCTTACTATAAAATAGTAAAAGCCAGCTAGACGTTAAACTACTACATCAAGTGGGTCTAAATAAATTTATAATAATATATATTAATAATATTTTTATCTATACTAGTAGTATATAATAGGAATATGAGGAGAAGGTTTACTAAGTATTTAATTATCTTATTAATATAGGATTAGGGTTAGAGTTTAAGAAGTATGAGTTTTCTATTATAATAGTTAAATATATTAGATTTATTATATTAATTAAAAGAAGCTTCTTATATAATCTAGAGAAGTTAGAAATTATTACTAATTAGTTACCTCTTAAATTATTAAATAATATATATAATTTCTTTAGATTTATACATTATTATAAAGTTTTAATATTATAATATAGTATTATTATAGAACTTCTAAACTATCTAATTTAGAAATATATGTTTTTTAACTAGGGATTAGAATAATAAGAAGTCTTCTTTATACTAAAGTCTTTTTTTATTATAGAATTAGTTTGATAGATATATAACCCTAATATTCTAATTATAATAGAAACTAATTATTCTAAGTTTATTCTAAATAGTATATTAATTTAGAATAATAAGGTTAGAATAAAACACTTAGTAGCTTTCTATTCTTAATATCTAATTCCTATAGAGTTTAACTATCTTATTTATAATAAGGAATCTTTTATAATATTAGTTTACTTATAGGTATAAAAAGTAGAGCTATAGAATATTAAGAAGTTACAAATTCTTACTAATTATAAAGGTTTTAAATATTTTATAGAGAAATAGTAACTTATTAAGAAGTAGAATTAATAAATAAAAGAATTATCTTGATATAACTTTTATCTTAGGTATAAATTAGATATTTAAATAGTAGTTTCTAATGCTTTTTCTAGGAGGGATTAAGATATTTTTAAAAGATAGGATAATAAGAGATAATAAGGATAAGTAATATAAATTATTCTAAATATTATTATTCTTATAAAACTTTAAATAAGATATATAAGTATTACTAATATTTAGATTTTTAAGGGGAGATTAGATTTATAAGAAATATAAGATTATATTACTAAGAGAGATTTCCTATATTAATAGGTTTTTATGGTAGTCTAGTAAGAAGAGTATAGTTCTTTTTTAATTTCTATATTAAAATTTAAATTACTAAATATATTTTTTTCATATAGTAAGATAGCTTATCTTTAGGGATGGAGTATAAATATTAAGTAGTAAAATTAGTAATAGGCTTTTTAATAAGTTTAGGATTAAATTAGTATAAGGGTTATATAGTTCCTTCCCTATGAAGAATTTAAAATTCAATAGTATACTAGGAATTATAAGTTATTAGTTCTTCTAGCCTAGATATTCCTAGAGTATCTACTAGTTTATATATAACTATAATATATATAGGGGAATTTATATCTAGAAATAAGTAAAAAAGAAGTTTTTAAAATTCGTCTTAATACTTAATAGGTTATATTAAGATTTATTAATAGATTTTATTATTAATTTATCTCTTATAAAGAGATAAAGTGATTATTACTTCTAGGTTATTATAAATTAGCAAAATAAAACTTTTATATTAGAAAAATAGATATTATAGAAACAGAAACTTATACTTAGTAGTCTTTTAATTATTATTATAGGTTTTATGATATACTATATTTTATTATAAGTAATAGAGGTTCTAACTAGGTAAGTTACTTCTAGAAGGAATTCTATTGCCTAATAAGTATTATATACTTATTAAGTCCTAATTACTATTTTTAAATAGATAGAACTATAAAGTAGTATAACTAGGAAATCTAAATAGTTTTAAAAATATTTATATATTAGTTATAAGATAATTAAGGTAATTTATTATCTATTATATAGCTAGCTTCTTATAATTAGTAGTATAGTATTATAAGGATAATACTTTTTTTATAGATTATAATTATTATGTTAATTTTATTCTAATAGTCAAAGAAGTAATATTAATATTTAGTAGTAGTAAAAATACTACTTATAAATTAGTTAAAGAGATATAGTTAGTAATAATATATATTTATATTAAGATAGTAGTATTTTAGTAGAAGTTAGAAGCTTAAGTAAATAAGACTTAGTCTCTTATTAATTAGTATTAAGTTAGTAATAGAATATAACTAAATACTTCTAATTATAAATTCTTAAGATTAAGCTAGAAACTAGTTTAGTCATATTATAAGTATATAGTAGTAAAAGTTTTATTACTATATATTATTAAGTTAGATATATTAGGATTTATCTACTTATAGTTCTATATCGATATTTTCTAAAAAGCTACTATAAACTTCCTATTTAAATAAGTAGTTATTAATAACTAGCTATTACTATTAGTAAATAATAATAAAGAGGTTAAATAGCTAGTTAAGAATATTTTCATTATAAAGATATACTAGGTAAATAGAAAGTACTACTAAGAGCTTTTTATGAAATAGGAAGAATATATAGATTTTATATAAAAACTAATTAATAATTAATATTATTATAAATATAGTAATACTAGAGTAATATAAAGAGATATATAGGTTAATAGTAGATAATAATAAGAATCCAGCTTATAGCTTATAACTAAGTAGTAGTTAGAAAAAAAAGGGGTAATATTATAAGCTATATCTAAATAACTAGCTAGAACTATATCTATATATCTAATAATAATTCATCTATCTAAGTAGGACTTTAGTAGGCTTTAGGTAGTATTATATATATAGACTTTTCTAGGTATTCATAAAGGCTTCTCTTTTACCCCTTAGTTTGAAATGTATAGTATTTTATACTATTTATAGTTAAATAAGTCTAGGTCTAGCCTTTTATACTTAGCTCTTACTACTTTAATATGTATATTGACTTTCTAAAAGTTATTAATAATTATAAGAATTATACTTATTTATATAAAAGTCAAAAGAGATTAGTTTTATATAAAAGTAATTTTATTACTTTACTTAGTCTTTTAAAAGTAATTCTAGTTATATTTAGCCTTTATATATTATTAAAAGAAAGGTTATAAGTAAAATTAAAAAAACAACGAAATTAAAATGATAAAGAGGAATTTATTACTTAGAAGTAAGGTATTTAAAGATAATCCTAAGTATTTTAAATATATTTTAGAAATAGCCTGTTAAGTATCTAAGAAGTATATATATTAAAAGCTATTTATTGTAGAGGTTATTATTAGGTAATAGTGGGGAAAGTATTACTTAAAGTTCAATTCTTAATTATTAAATAACTTATATGCTTCTTATTTATAAACCCTACTTATATAATAACTTAGAAATAAGACTTATGTATGAAAGAAACCCTCTTTTTATAATAGCTTAGAGAAAGTATTTTAAATAATAACCAATATTAAAGTAACTATTCATTAAAGCTATGATTAGAGAATAGATTTTAAACTTTCTGTGGGTTATTAGAATTAGCTTTGTAAGGTTAGATTTATTACTTTAAGTATATAATCTAAATAATATTATTTGATTTATAAGTTTTACTCTATAGTTGAGTTGAATTTAAATATTATATATAGGTTATAGGTTTTTTCTATTTTTCTAAATATAGTAAATGATATATCATATATCAAAAAAGAAATATTTAAATTCTTTAAATATACCTACTATATACTAAGTCTATTATAATTAAACGAATACCATTTACAAGTGACTAATCTAAATATAAGTAAAGTAAAGAAATAAAAAGTAAAGTAAAGTTAGAAGAAGATATAAGTTATTTAATAGTTAGACTTTAATTTTTATTAGGTTGCATTCTCTATCAAAATTAATTATTTAAAGTAATACTTCTATATTATTATTAGAGTAAAATTTATAAACTATAAGGATTATTATTAGGTTAAATATAGTATTGATATGGCTATAGCTGTAGTAATAGGTGACTAAGTAGTCGACTTATTTACTTAGGTTAATAAGAGTAGAGGGATTATTATATAGAATTATCTCTATAGTGCGTAATATATATATATATATATATATATATATATATATATANGTATATATATATATATATATATATATATATATATATATAGAGTATAATTTAGATATAGCTATTATAAATGAGAAGAAGTATTTATATACTATTTATACAATTAATTGATTACAATATATATCAATAATAAATTAATACTAATCAGTAGTACTTTATTACTGCTAATATTATTTACTGCTATATAACTATGAATTAGTAAGAAATAATCTAAACAGATAATATCATAATATTTCTTAAGGAAACCTCTAGAAGCCTATATAGTAAGAATAGATAGCTTGAAGTTATTATAATCATATATTAACCTAAGATATTAATATAACTTCTAGAAGTCTATATAGTAAAGATAGGAAACAAAAGTCAATTTATAGAGATTTATTAATTTACTATTATTCATATTCATTGTATAATAAACTAATAACCTAAATCTTTCTTACTTTATGAAAATAAGAATATAGTAATAAATATGATAAGATTAATACAAATAAGAAAGAAGGATTTATAATAAATTACTATTTCTTATTACTATTTCTGAATATCCTATATATATTTAATAAGTAGAGAAATAATGAATAAGAAATTAAATTAATAATTATAATATTATAATAAACTTTCTCTTAATAATAATAATTTGAAAACTAAACATTATCTAATCTTGAGATTTTAAACTTTAGTATTTAAGTTAGTTTGAAATACTATATTAATAAAAAAGGATTTCTAAAAAAGAAAGCCTTGCTTTAGTCAATAAAGAATCCTCAGAGGTAATATAGAGAAGTTAGTAATATAAGATAATCATAGATATTCCTAATATTTCTTTTAATATACTCTATAAGTAATTATAATAAGTATTCTATAAGAATATATAGAGAACGAGTAGGAATATAAACTTATAATAAATAATACTAAACTTGAAAGTATTATAGAATTATTATTCATTACTCCTATTTCTAAGTATTCTCTAAGTATTTACTTATACATCAAGAATATAGAGAACTAATTAATATTACTTATTAATAATATAAGGAATATTAGATAGACATTTAGACATATAACTATCTAGTAGAATATAATTATTATATGTTTTAGAAATCTAAAGAAAGATATATTTAATATTTAATGATAAGACTTAAAATATTAAGAAGAAGAATAATTATAAGAAAAGATGTAAGAAAGACGTAATGTATCCTAATTAGATAAAATAAATATTAGTACTTATTTCATAAGTAAAATAACTCTTATTTCTAAACTTTGTTTCTATAACATATTAAGAGAAAGTATTACTCAATATATTTATAGATATCCATAATAATAACTTATAACACTTATCTTATATCTCTTATTGTTTCTATTTATTATTATTAATATATTTATATGATTATACTTGAATAGATTAAATTGATAACTATGTTAGTTTTGATTTTATTTCTAGTTTTAACTAATTATACTATTCTTATATATCTTACTAAGTATAATTAGTCTGCCTTAAAGGCTCTTTACATATTTGAATTAAAAAGTATGTATATAACTTTTTAAAAAAAGGATTTCTATTTAATAGTTATAATTTGTGTAAGAAATATATATATCTCTAAAGTTATAGCTTTTAGAATAATACTTATAATTAAAATATAGTAAGACTATATTAATTATAAATATTCTTCCAACTTATTATTCTAAATTATATCTTCTTCTCTGAATCTTATTAATAATTCTAGAGAAGTATAAAATAATTAGAATATAGTAGTTTTTGTTGATACGTACAAAGGAATATTCTAATAAATCAAAGAAAAATATTAATTGATATATTTTAGAAAGTTATATTTAAATAGTAGGGAAAATAAGTTATAAGTTTTAATATAAATATAAGTATTAGTTTATAACTAGTAAATATTGTAATCAATCGATTGTATAAATAGTATATAACTAGTTATTTCTATTTATAATATTTATATCTAGGTTACAATATATATATATATACTGTATATTATAAAGATAAATCTATATAATAATCCTTTTATTCTTATTAGCTTAAATAAATAGGTTAACTACTTAGTTACTTATTACTATAGTTTTAGCTACTTTAGTACTATATTTAACTTAATATTAACAATACTCTCTTTTATAGCTAAAATACGTTGAATGTTAAAACTAGTATAAAATATAAAAGTAGTATAAAATACAAAAATAGTATAAAATACAAAATAAACATAAAATCACCTCTAGTTATATAAGTCTCTTTAAATATACTAGAAACCGTAAAAATACTATAAATAGTATTTCTCCATAAAAATATACTTTTTATTCAATATTATATTAGGTATTTTAAGCTTTTATTATAGTATACCTCCTTCTCCTTCTATTATCTTCTTCCTATTATCTTATTCATTTTTCTTTACTCTTATATCTTCTTTTTATTACTATTAGTAGTTCTTATAACCTATCTTTCTATCTATATTATTATCTTATTTATTATTATAAATTTTAAAACCTTAGTTATTAAATCTTTTAATTATATCATCTATAAGGTTATTCTTACTATTAATTTAATAGATCTTAAAAATCTCTTTTTATTTATATAATTATTAGAATATTATAATATTCATTATAAAATACTTCTCTTTCATAGTATTTAATCTAATAAAATACTTATAAAAAGAATAAGAATTAGTATAAATTATTATTAGTATTATTAGTATCTTTAGATATTTAATCATTTACCTAAAAATAGTAGAAACTATATATTTCATATTAATTCTTATAATTATACTATAGACCTTAGAGGTTGATATACTTTGTATAATTCTTTTTAATATAATAGAAGAAAAATAGATCATATTATATTAAGTTTAAAAATATTATTATTTTTATTATTTCTTTCTATTCTTAAGATAATAATAAATCCCAGCTAAGATATTATATTTTTATTATTAGTGAAAAATCTTTTAATAAAAATATAAAACTCCACCTCCTTAATATTAATAAGGATAAATATTAAATCTCACTTTAAATAATTTATCTATTATATAAAGTATTTATTAGATTTCTTAATATTTTCTTCTATTAAATTTTCATATTAAGCTATAATAGAGAGATTAAAATATATTTCTAATTAGTATATAGAAATTATATATACTTTTTATACTTATTATTTAATATATGTTAACCTTACTTTACTAGAAGTATAATTAACAAATTTAATCTTCTTATTTTAGCC
>AMCV02000004.1:790460-802163 GCA_000350065.2 Colletotrichum orbiculare MAFF 240422
TACTCTTCTTCTTCTTTATTATTAAATTTAGATATATAGAAGCTAAAAATATTATCTATCTATATTTATAATATTAAAATATAAATTATTTATTCTAGAGATTATAAAGTATAAGTTATATAATAAAGTCTCTATCCTTAGTTTCTCCTTATAATAATTAGAATATATTATATATAAATATATACCTAATTTTATAAAGCTATATAATAATTAGATAATAATAATAATTGCACTTTCTAAATATACTTATTATAAGCTAATAGGTAGTTTTATTAAAATAAGGTAATTTCATAATATTTCTACTTATATATATACTTAAGTAATATCATAGAAATAGACTTCTATAGAAATATTAAAATATAGAATTATTAATAATATTAATATAAGATAATAGCTAACTTATTATATTATTAGTAATTATATAAAGATATTAGTTTTCTCCTAATTATTAAATCTGTTAATAATTAAGTATAATTTCTTATATAATATATTATTAATACTTTTAACTTTATTAATAAACCTAAAGCTAAAGATTTTTATTTACTTATATTTTTAAATATTAAAGTATTTAAAGNTATAATATTCCTTTTACTAAAAGGGTCTCTTATTCTATTTCATATAAAATTTCAAAAAACTTACTTAATATTATAATAAGGCTATATTAATGGAGATTAATAATCTTAGCTAGTACTTCTATCTCCTTTATTATAAAGTAAATATTATAATATATAGTATTAGAAAGACTAGTTTTTATAATAAAAGTATTATTCTTATATAGTTATCTTTATTACTTCAATATTTCTTTAGATATTACTACTATAGTTATCTTCTTAAGTAGAATCCTTTTTTTAATTTTATTATTATATAGACTTTTATTCTTACTCTTTTTAACTTAAGGCTAGTAGTATAGTTTAAATATTATTATTCAGAAAGTATTGAGCTTTCCTTCTATTTTTATAATATATATCTCTTTATTAATTAAGATAAATCTAAAAGGTTTAGTTTAGTCTTAGTATTCCTAGTAGATATATATATTGTTAGGAATAACGCGTTCTAGAGGCAGAGTTTGTACCAGCTAAACCTTAGGTGCTAGCGCTATCTCTATAGGCCTCGCCCTACTTAAACTACTTAAAATAGAGCCTTACGTAGCGCATATAGCTATATTTAGTTATATAGAATATATATTAGATTTTACCTCCTAATTATATATAATAATTAAGAGTCTTATAATACTAAAGAGCTATTAGGCTAAATATATATATTATAACGATTTAATATATTTTAAATATTAAGATATCTATTAAAAATACCTCTTTTTTAGTTTTCAAGAAAGCTGATTAGTAGCTAACCTAGTATAATACTTTTTAAATAGAGGCTAAGGCTTATAACTTATAAGACTACTTTAATTTTAAAATAACTATTCGCTAAAATTTCTTTTTAGAGTTTTTTTAAGAGTTATGTTTAAGTTACTTTCTAAAAGCTAGGAAATACTAATAAATTATGAAAATATTTAAATTAGGTATTCTTAAGAGTTCTATTCTTATAGGGGTAGGTTATAAAGAGGATTAATAACTCTCTATAAATATTATTAAAGAAGTTTATATAAGGGATATTATAGACTTTATAGAGAAAGGTCTAAGAGCCTATATAGCTTTCTATAGTTTCTATATTTTAAAAACCTAAGAATATTAATATAAGTAGTTAAACTAAACTTATATAATGATTTGGACTTTTAGGTATATAAGTAAGGTGTTTTAATATTAATACTATTATATAGAAGAAAATATAGTAGTATAAGCTACTAATTTCTATAATTATTTCAGTATTATAAATAATTTATATTTTTAAAATATCATTTCAGTATATTATAAGATATTTTAACCTTCTAGACTTAAATATCTAATTATAAAAATAGTAATTAAAGTATAGTTTTAGAAGTAGTAAGATACTATATATAAAGTTTAAGTAGTTAATAATACTTTTTTTATTATTAAAGTATTTTAGGTTTATAACTTTATGATTTTATTAGCCTTCTTACTAATTGAGTCTTATATATAAAACTATATATTTATAATTTAAAACTATTTAGATTTTATATTTCTAGATAAAATTATTTTAATTATTATAAAGGTAATCTAGTGTCTCTCTAAGGCTTTCTTATATAATAAGATTAACTATAATATTTTTAATATTATAATAGAAGTTTTAACTATTATTTTAGATTTTTAAAATAATAAGAGATACTTCTAAGGTTTAGATAAGCCTTTATGCCTTCTAAAGTATAAACTAAGCTATATTTTGGTATATTATTATTATATATATTTTTAGTTAGCTTATAAAAGCTAAGTATTAAATATTTTAATTAAGGAGAAAATTAAATAGTTACTAGTTTTAGATTTAAATTTCTTAAGGAAAGTTTAGACTTTTAAGTAAAAGTAACTATATAGCTAGCCTTCTGGCTAAAATAGTTATAATATTATATAGTAAGTATATTATAAAAAAGGATTTTAGTAATATTTTTCTAAGACTTTTTTATTTTTAATTTAAGTATTTTAGTTTATATCTTTTGAGATATAGAGTATTTTATAATCTTTTAAGGGGTTTTTATAGGAGACTATATTTAATATAGTATGAAACTTATACTTATTAAAAGCTATAGAAATACTAAGATCTTTATTATAATAAGTAAAAGTAAAAAAATTAAGTTATATTTATATAATATTACTTTCTATATTATTCTAGTTATAAATTTCGTCTCTTTTTAGTAGTTATAAAAATAAGGCTACTAGTAGAATATTAGGCTGAATTACTTATTTTAACTATAGAGGAGTAATTATTCTAAAATTATAATTATTAATATTTAATATAACTGGTAAGTCTTTAAATACTACATATTTCACAAGAGATTAATTATATTAGTAGTATAGTTAGCATAATATAAGCTTTTTCTTAGATATTACTATTACTAGTAGTATATTATAAATACTATTTAAAAACTTCTAAAAAGTAATAAATAGTTTTAATATTAGTAGTTAAAGTATTTTAGTAGAAGGCCTCTTAATTATTTCGTCTTAGTTATATAAAATATTTATATTATTAATAACTACTTAAAGTATAATAAGTATTAGCCTATTTAGGGGGTATATAAAGCTTATAGCATTAGTAAGGCGAAATAAAAGATCTATTATATAGAATACGAGAGTACTTTATATACTACTTTTAGGGAATATATTACTTTTAACTTCTATTCTTATTATTAAAATTATAATAACTATATTTTAGTTCTAATATTTATAGATAGAGCTACTAACTATTCTTAGGATTTCTATTTTGTTAAATATATTAGAGTTATTATTATAGGAATATTTAAGAGTTTTATTATATTTTTTAAGTATTAGTATAGTATTAATATTAGGGTTTTTAAATAGAATAATAAGGTTTCTAAGTATAAGAGTTTTAAATATAATCTGACTTCTTAAAATATATATCTTAAGCTATCTACTTTATATATTTAGAATTAAAATAGAAGTACTAAGTATATTAGAATAGTTATTAAGGTATATATAAGAATTATAAAGTATAAGAGTAAATTGCCTTATACATTCTAGCTTGAAATCTTATGAGTAGTAGTATTTCTTTATAACTAAATGCCGACATATTTTTTAGGCTAGTGAATATTATATTAGAAGCTTTATGAAGTTATTTGAAGGAATAATATTATAAGGTTAGATTTAGCTTATTTCTATGCCTATAGCTATAAATATTTTATTTTTACTATAGATATGAAATTAAAGTATAACTATTTAGTATACCTTAAGGGGTATATTTTTATTAGTTTTTTAGTTAGCTATATTTTAATTAATTAGTATTAAATATAGAATTTAGTTTGAAATAAAATTATAATAACTTATTATATCTTTTTGAATAATGTTTTTTTTAATAGGGATTTAGTTTCTTTATAAGACAACTTTAAATAGTTTAATTCTAATAAAGTTACTTACTAGTTATAAGAATAAATAATTATAGTAGAGTTACTTAAAGTTAGTTTAATTACTTATTTAAACTTTAGTAAAGAGTTTGACAAAATAGTTTATATTGAATTAAGAAGTAGTTATAGTAGTTTAAAGTCTTATATCTACAAAGTAGCTATTTTAAAGTCTTATGAAGTATTATTTGAAATTACGAAGTTTGTGTTAATAATCTTTTTAGAGTTACTTATTATATTTTTCTATAATCTTATTTATATAGATAAGACTATAGGGGGGTGAGGAATGTAGAAATTTTTAAAGAAAGTCAAATACAAGGGATAGATAAAGTATTATACTAGAATTATTAGGAGATTTTTATTTAAAGTTATTCTTTTAACTAGTATTTTTTAGTTATTTTGAAATATTCTAAGATATTCTTACTTATAGCTATTGAGTAGTATAAGTAGTTAACTAGAAGGAGTCTTAGGGGTTTAACTTTTTTAAAGATTTTAAGATATAAATATTACAACTTCCAATAATAAATTTTAGTTATAAGGCGAATTAGATATTAGAGAGTATTTAAGGCGTAGGGGAGTAGAGGCTTTTATTCTAGGAGTCTTATAGTAAAGGCCATTACTATTATTTATATCTTATTTAGTAATATTTATTTATCTATATATTAAAGTTATTGTAGCGGCTAAATAGGCTTATTTTAAGAGTTATATTGAATTATACTTTTAGAGTAAAGTTAGTAGAGTTTTTATAAGAGGTTTAAAAGTTTTAAAATATTACTAAGTTTATATTTATAAGCTTAATAAGTATAAGTATTTCTTGAAAATTAAGGCTTAATTAGTTATTTATAAAGATTAATAATTGTAAGATAACTATGAGACTTATATAGCTATTTTAGTAGGTATATTATTTTAAACTTTTATAGTAATTACTAACTGTTTTAATTTCAAGCTACTTTAATATAATATAGTTAATATTTTTATATGTGTAGTATTTAATAAGGTTATTTATATAGAGATATTATTAGGTTACTAAATACTAGGTAAGATTTATTATTTTAATAAAGTATGATATAGTTTATAGAGGTTTTTTTTATAGTAATACTATTTAGAAGTTAGCTTTAAACGCCTTAGTTTTAAACTTATTATAAGAAAGCTGTATTACTAGTTTAAAAAGCGTATTATCTTTTTTTTTTATTGACAACTACATACTCTTATTCCCCTTAGAAAATATATCTAAAGTACTTATATTATTAGTAGACTTTTAAAAGAAGTATTATTTTAAGGGAAATAAAGACTTATAGTAATTTCTTAGTATTAAAATTATTTGAGATTAGGTAGTTCGACGGCTATAGCATTTATAAGTACTATATATTAAAAATTTCTTTAAGTATCTTATAAAATATATATAGCGTGTTAAATATTTTGAAATTTTTCTAGAAACTAAAGAGTTTTTATTATAATATAATTAGGCTTCTTATATAGAGATTAAGTATTATTAATAAGACGTCGGCTTTGTTAATTATATTATAGTTATAATAAGATTAGACGTTACTTATATAGCAAGTTAATTGTTATATTTTAATTAAAACCTTTTAGATAATTACTATATAGAGGCTAAATAAATAATATAATATTTTAGCGAGATAAAGAGTTTTTACTTTAAGTTTAGCTGTGAGGCTAGAGATCTATTTAATAACTTTATAATTACTATAGATATTAGTTTTATAGATAATAGTAATAATTAAAAGAACTTTTAAATATATACTATATATTCTTTTAGAAGCCTAATAGTATGGCGAGTTAATAAATAAGATATTATTACTATTTTAATAATTAAAGTAGAGTTTTTAGTATTATCTTAAGCTACTTAAGAGGCTATTTTTACTAGTTACCTTATTACTATACTCTAAGTAGACTTTATAATAAATATATTTGGTAGAAGTAGGATATATAAATTTCGCCCTACCGTCTGAATTTAATATGATAATTAGTAAACTATATGCCTTATAACTATTAAAACAGTATAACTATATATAAAATTATAATATATAGATATCTATAATTATTAGTTATAATAAAAAGCTATATAGGGGTATTTTAAGATTAAATATATATTTTTAGGAGATTTTATAGCTAATAGCTTTATGAAGTCTTTCTAGAGTTATTAATTTAGTATATTTGTTATTTAGATTAATATAATAGACTAATTAAACTACTTAAAGTTATAGTAAGAAGAAGAATTTTAAGAAGGGTTTCTAATATTTAAAAACTTTAATAAAACTCTTAATAATTAGTTAAGATCTATAGATCTTAAGTTATAGTAATAGTAAAATTAAATAAAAAGTTTAGGAGTACTAGAGGCGCCTTTTAGTTAATAAGAAGTATCTAAATAGCTTATAAATAGTATTATTCTTCTTATTATAGAAGTAGAAATTTAATAAGAGTAATAAAGTAATAAAAGGAGTATTTTATAAGATATAAATAGAGGGTTTAATTAGTATTATTTAAAAAAGCTAGCCTATAAGTAGAACTTTTAAAACTAGAGGGGTATATTAGGAATAATATATTCTAGAGGTAGAGTTTATACTAGCTAAACCTTAGGCGTTAGTGCTATCTCTATAGGCTTCGTCTTATTTAAACTATTTGAAATAGAGCTTTTTGCGGTACGTATAGCTACATTTAGTTATATAGAATACATACTAGACTTTGCCCCCTAATTACGTGTAATATATATCTAATTATAATAGAAATTAGTAGATAGATATTATAAAAAGATTCTTATATATATTTAAAGTATCTAAAACTTAGTACTATATATAAATCTTATATGCTTCTTCTATTATTTTATACATAATTTCTATATATCTTATTATATCTAGAAATAGTAGTAAAATTATATTAAGATATAAATATAGTCTAAAGATAAATAAAGTTAATATAAAACTATTAGGACTACTAGTATTATTAACTTTTGTTATAATATTTTGAAATATTTTATCTCTTAGTATCTCTAGTAGCTAATTATATATAATCTTATAAACCTTCTATAAAGAAGTATAATACTATTTAACCTTATTAATATTATTATATCTTTAATTAATATGATCTTTATTTTACTACTTATACTATCAGCTTTTCTTCTGAAGGTTTATATAGTAAGGTTATATCTCATATTAATAATAGTCTTATCTAAAAAATCTTGATATATATCTATTAAATATATTTCCAATATATATTATATATTTTCTATAGAAATATTCTTTATAAACCTTATAATTATAAATATTATTCATATATTAACTATTTATAGTATAAACCTATTACTATTAAGATATATAATATTAATAATAATCTCTATATTAAACTTATAGTTATTTTTAAAGTTAAACTTAAATTAATATAATATCTTACTATTTAATCTAATATTAATAATAGTCTTTTATAATTACTTTAATCTTACTATTAGTTATAATTTAGCCTATTTTATTAAAGATATTATTTAATATTTAGATATTAAGAGAATTAAATTTCTTATATGATTACTATATTTCTATCTTTATAAGAAAATTAATAGTTTTATTATAAAGATCCTTTTAGATTAAGAATTATAAGTATTTATTATATCTTTCTATAGATAATAATACTCCTTCCTATTTAATTTAATTATTAAAGTTATTAAAATAAATTAAGAATTAATCTATATTAAAGAGATTGAGAAGAAATAAGATAGTTATGAGGATAATATTAAAGTTAATATTTTTAAAAAATATTAATATTTAGGCTATATTAAGGTTTATAATATCTTATTTATCTTTAAACATTATATTTATTTTTAGAATAACTTTATTAAGTTAAATATTAAGTATAATCTTCTAGAGGGTTTTTAATTATTATATACTTTATATAGAAAGTCTTCTTATTCTTATATCTAGGAGGATACTTTTAAATATAATTTTAGAAAACCTTGAGGTTAAGAAAATCTCTAGTTTAATTAGTATTATAAAATAGTAATAAATATAATTCTAGAAGAGTTTTATAAATTTCTCTAGATTATCTATTCTATTTTTACTACTTATAGTTATAAAATAGATTATTATAAAGTCTTTATTTAATATCTTACTTATATTATTATATAATATTTCTATAGTTATTTTTATTAGTATAATATTATTAAAATATATAGTAATTTTAATTACTAACTTTATATTAATAATAAATACTTTCTTAAAGTATAGTATTACTACTTTATATTCCNTAATATCTCTATAGTTATATCTATTAGTATAATATTATTAAGATATATAGTAATCTTTATTACTAACTCTATATTAATAATAAATATTTTCTTGAAATATAATACTGCTATTTTATATTTCTCATTAGTATACTTTATTAACTAGTATTCTATGAATAGTTTTATATATACCTAGTATCTACTATATATATTTCTACTCTTAAGTCTCTTATAAGATATCTTTAAAGTATTACTATTATCTAATTAATACAGAAACTAATATAATTATTAGTAATTCAAGTATTAGTTATACCTTTAGTTATTATATATATAGTTAACTAGAAATTAGTTATAGTTTATAATATAATTACTCTTTATTTAGAATATTTCTATTAACTTCTAAAGATCTCTACAATCTATTTATATAACTTATTAATAGTTAACCCTACCTTATTAATAATATTATNAGAAAGTATTCATTATATTATTTACTTAGTATATAGTTATATATATCTCCTTATTAACCTTTTCTTATAGATCTTAAGAGTTTAAATAGATATATCGAAATAGATTAATCCTTATCACTATTATTTCAAATATTTTAATTATATTAATATAATTAGAATATTTAGTAAATATCTAAAGAGTTATATTCTTCTATTATCCACAATAATTATAATAAGTTATAGGGATTTCAAACTTCTTTCTAATTGTAATAACTATTTAAATAATAAAGAAGTTATTTTAAATTAGTATAATTAATATCTTATAATATATATATTTTTACTTAATCAGTATATTATTAAATATTCTTCTTATAGAATTCTATTTAATATTATAACTAATATATTTAGTAATAAATATCTATATCTTATTTTTAAAGATATTATAGGTTTTACCTATATACTTATTATTTTATTAAAATACTTTACTAAATAATATTCTAACTATCTTATTAGATTAATTAAAGATAATATACTATTTTAGAAATATCTAATAGCTTCTCTTAAGATATATATAAAACCTTAGGGGTCTTTATAGTCCTACTTATTACTACTCCCTTATATTAGAATTATTCTTTATAATAAGGTTTTATATAAATATAATTATTTAAATATTTAGTTTAACTAGTTATAAACTTAATATTAGTATACTTCTATTAGTTAATATTAATTATATTAATTATATTAGAGTTATTTCTATCTTTAAGCCTTTTAATATAGAAAGTTATTATTTCTTAATAAGTATAAGCTTTCTAACTTTTAAAAGTTATTTAGTATACCCTAAGTTCTTCTTAATATTTTATTTTAAATAGTAGTAGCTTTTTTAGTTAACTTTAATATTCTCTACTATCTATTAAATTAATATATCTTTATTAAATACTTTTACTAATTTCTCTTTTATAGTCTCTTTATTTATAGGGAAATATATTCTTCTACTAATAAGATAATTCTTAAATAACTATAATACTTAATTTTCTATTATACTAAAACATACTTCTTCTTAGTCTTAAAAAGCTCTTTAATAAGTATCTTATGAATTCTTAAAATAGAAGTCTTATTCTTTCTATATCTATATATAAAAGTAAATATATACATTATTAATATTTATATTTCTATTAGAAAGTATAACTTATTCTTCTTATTATTTAAGTATATATTTTTCTAATATATACTAATTAGTACCTTTATCCTAGTTTATTAGAATACTTTCTTATACTCATTAGTATAAGCTACTATATTCTAATTACTCTATATTTTCTAGGATTTTTAATAAAGTCTAATAAAGAAGATATAGTCTAAACTAATAAGTTAGAAGAATATTTATAGTAAGTATAGCTTTATTATATTTTAATTATAAGTATTTCTCTAAAAGCTATAACTTTAGAAATATATATACTTATTAGATAAATTATAACTATTAGGTAGAAATCTCCCTGTAGTAGAACTTTATATATATCTCTTAATTTAAACTCTTGATAATTCTTAATAATCTCTTAAAGCAGACTTCTATCTAATTATTATATTTAATAATATATTTAATAATATATAGCATAATATTACTAGTTAGAACTAGAGAAGGAGTTATTATAATTATTAAACTAATCCCTTTGATATAATTATATACTATAACTATATAAATATACTACTAGTAGTAAATAGAAATAATAAGAGATAAAAACTAAGTATTATAAGTTATTATTATATATAATAATTAGTAAATAGAATAATACTTCTTCTTAATATCCTATAGAAAGTAACTTTAAAAATAATAGTTATTATATCTGTTAAATAAGTAGTAATATCTATTATATTCAATCAATATATAGTAATTCCTCTCATACTATCTCTTATACTTATCCCCCTTCTTTATACTTTAAGTCTTACTATTAGCTATTAGGAGCTTTTCCTTTTCAATCTTTTTTTTCAATAATTATATTTAGCTAAATAGTAATACATCTTCATATCCATTTAATTCTTCTTATATTATTTAGTAAGTCATATTTATTAATCTTCTTATATTATTAATATATAAGTAAATACTTAGGAAATACTTAGGGATAAAAATAGTAAATAATAATTTCATAATACTTTTAGCTTTAGTATTATTCATTACGATACTATAGACTTACTAGTTCTCTAGATATTTTTATAGGGTACTTACTATAGATATATATTATATAGAGGAAATGTATTTTAGGTATAGTTATTATTTTTATATTGCTAGCTTCTCTATATTACTTCCTAAGATCTTCTTATTAAATAAAATAAAACTATGTTTTTAAAACTCTTTTTTTATTAATTATAACCTAAATTCTAAAAGTTAAATTAGGCTTTAGATATCATTCCTCAAGCTATTCTTATTAAGAGAAGATTTATAATATTATTATAATTATTAAGTTAACTTCTTATTATCTCTCTATATACTAAATATATATAAGATATTAAGAGATAGTAGTAAGGAATAATTATTTACTATAAATCCTTCTCTCTTACTTATATTAATCTTATTATATTTATTATTATACTTTTATCTTAATAAGTTAGTAGAAATCTCAATTATTAGTTTATTATATAATAGATATAAATAATATTAAATTAATAAGTTATTACAAATTCGCCTTCTTTCCCTATTTTTACTACATAGGCTTCTAGAAATTATATTAATATCTCAATATAATATATAATTATAATAGCTTTAAATCTATCTATCTTTACTATATAAGCCTCTAGAGATTTTCTTAAGAAGTATTATAATCTTATTTCTTTAGATTATTCCTTATTAATCTATAGTTAAATAGTAGTAAATAATACTAGTAGTAGTAAAATACTACTAAATAGTATTAGTTTACAATTAGTAAATATTATAATTAATTAATTATATAAATAATATATAATTAGTTATCTCTATTTATAATATCTATATCTAGGTTATAATATATATATATATATATATATATATATATATATATACTATACTATATAGT
>AMCV02000004.1:810348-853476 GCA_000350065.2 Colletotrichum orbiculare MAFF 240422
GTTATTGATTATTTATAAAACGATTGATATAAAGTAGGTATATTAGCTATAGCTAGAAGGGGTTTAATTTGAGATTAACTAGGGGCTAGCTATAGTAATTAGTGGGGAGTAGGAAGGCTGAAGTCATACTTCAGGAGGCAATATATCTACTAATAGTGGCAGTAGAAAGCAGACTATCAGCCCCTCCTAAAAGTATTATATATAAATATTATTAGACTTTATTCTTAAGAGAACTATTCTTTAGTAAAATTACGAAAATAGTATAATTAGAAATTCTATAATAATATTTAAGTTATTTAAATAGACTATAAAACAATTTAAAACTAGTCTATATTTAAGGAATAAAGAGTTATATTTTCTAGATAACTAATTTATAATAATAGATTCATTAATTAAATTAAATCTGAGAGTATAATTAAAACCTTTATATTAGATTTTGGTGTTATTAAGAAGTAGAACTTCTAAAATAATATCAATATAAAAGCTTTTAATATAAGTTATATTATTTAATATTAAGACTAGTATATTCTTCTTATTTGGACTATTCACGACATTTCTAATTACTTATTTATTTTATTTAATTATAAAGAAGTTGGCTAAATTACACTAAATAAAATCTATTTCGTCACTTAATATAAAAAATCTTTTTCTTTTAAAAACTCTATAAAGTTAATAATATAAATTACTTTATAATTATGAAATACTTTATTTATTAGAAGTAAGTAGGACTTTTAAATAGTTAACAAAATCTTAAGGGGAATTCTATTCAAGTTCTTAAGAAAAAAAGGGTTAATATTGATACATATTATGTTGGAAAGATGGTAGTTATTACTATTAGACTTATCATTTAAAGGAACTTCTTTAACTTTTAAGACGTCTAAGAGTATTTCTTTAGCTATATGAATATATCTTTTAGAGTTTAATTATCGTTTTAGTATTAGTTTCTAGTAGAGTATATCGAATTCTAAGTTATTTATCCTATTTATATTATAATATTATTTTAAATAGTAACTATTATTTAAATATATAGAAATTCTATATATAAGTTTATAATAGTATATTTAATATACTTATTGTTTTCTAGAGGATATAGGTAGCTTCCAAAATTATATAGGTATTTTGGTTTGAACTAAGATATTTTATTTAACTTTTTTATTAGAGTAGTTAAAACTAGTAATACTTTACTATAGTCTTTCATTAAGGCTTTATTCATATAAAATAAAGTTCAGAAAGCCTTTCTATATTTAGCTAGATTATTAATTTCTAAGTTTAGAATTTCTCTCTTAATGATATTCTAGTCCTAAATTATAGCTTAACTAAGTAAAATATATCAACTAAATATCTAAGACTACTCCTTAATAGTAAAAACTTTCTAGATTTTAGGAATCTAATATATACCTATTTAAAAATAGATGGTATATTACTTACTTTATTATATTAAAGCAGAGGTATTTAAATTAGTTATATACAAGACTCTTTTGTATTTTACTTTAACTTATTACTATATAATTAAATTATCTTAAATATATTAGAATTTTAGAATTTGTAGAAAGACTTAGAGGGGGATATTATTATTATCAAGTAGTTCTACTTAAGTAGGTATTATAAAGTTATTATTAATAGTTATATTAATCTATATTTAAGTTATATTATAATATTTCCTTATCTCTTTATAATTAGATTTGTAGATTATTAAAACCTTCATATCTATCATATAGTAATAAACAATACGTTTAGTTTTAAGAGTAGAAGACTTAATATTCTTAGGTATTTCCTGAATAATTTTTTCTTAGATAAACTATTTATTAGAATTAAGTAGATTAATCTGTTTTAATATATTAAGATTTAGTTTAATATTAAGATTCAAGTATTTCTAGATATTTTAACTAGTCATATAGAATCATAACATAATATATTAATAGTTAAAATTAGAGCTATTAGATAACTTTACTATTATATTAGGGCTACTAGTAGTTAAATATACTATATTCAAGTAATCTATTAAAGAATTAATATAATAGATTAAAAAGAACTTGTTTTATATTTATTAATTAAAAGTGGTTTAAAGGGTAATTGAATATTCCTAGGCTTATAACTATAATGAATAAGAAATATAGCATATAGTTTAAATATAAGCTATTAAAAGGTATGATTTATTCAAACTAGAATGAAGTGCTTAAATACGTAGAAATAGAATAATTAGGCTTTATATAAGCTGGTATAGCTATCTAGTAGACTTAGTGCTATATCTATTTTTATATTGTATTAATATAATTAAGATATTTAAAATAATAGTAAGTATTATTAACCTATTTATATTTATCTATTTAAACTCTCAAAATATCTTACAAAAAGCTAATAAAGCGATATATATAACTATATACTAAATATATAATATAGCTAACATCTTCTATAATATTATTAATAAAATAAGGTTAACTATTAATAAATTATATAAATATAATATAAAGATTTTTAAAAGCTAATAATAATAGTCTAAATAAAACAATAATTATATTATAAGTTATAATTAATATATAACTAATCATCTATATAATAAGTAAAGGTTTGCTTAATATTTTGATTACTAGTAATTATATTAGTTTCTATATTGATTGAGTAATAGTAATACTTTAAAACTACCTTATAAGAAGGTTTAAAATAGTATATATCTAGTAAATACTAAATATACTTAAAACTAGTAATAGAATATTTATCAATGAAATATACTGCTAACAAAAATAGAATAGTAATATTATATTTTCAAAATGTATTTACTATTAATATAGAATTAGTAATAGAAACTACTACTGATCTTGATAATACTATACTAATAGAAAGAGTAATAGAAGTATTATATAATAATATAAGTAAGATATCGAAAGAAGATTTTATAATAATTTACTTTATAATAATTAATACTGAAATTATGATAATTAATCTTAAAAGGTCTATAAACATCCTCTTAAGTTATACCTATTGTTATTTTGTAATATCAATTAAACCAGAAATCTTCTTGATTTTAAAACTTTCTAAACTAATACTTAAAGATATCATCTTAAATAGAGAAATTAGAAGATTATTCATAACATATATATAATAAGTAAAGGCTTTTTAGAAAATCATGTTTGATATTTAATTTAATAAGACTATTCCAAATATATATAAAAGATTTAAAGATAATTAAGATTTTATAAGTCTCAATATAATTTAAATTTCTATACTTTCTAGAAATTTAAACTTCAATAATATACTAATAACCATTATACTTTCTTTTACGCTTCCTAATATAAATTAAGTCTACGTCTAACTTAAGAACTTGAATCATATAATTAAATAGAGGGGAGTATTTCTACTTATATAAAATATAATAAATATCTATAATCTTTAGTCTAAAAGAATTTCCATAGTAAAATTGTTAACTTTTTCATAGAGATAGAAATACAATAACTCTATAAGGAATTCAGTTATTTTGATATCTGAAAATGAAATAATACCTTTAAAAGAATAAGCTAAACAATAATAATTAATAAGATTAAAATAATTATAACATACTATTATTAATACTAAATAAATAATAAGATATAATATTAACTTAAATCTGTTAGAATAGATAGATAGGTAGATAAATCAATAGTTAAGTTATTATTATAGATGACTATAAAATTAGGAGAAATGTAATATGATGAAAGTAGTTTTCTTAATATAAGGACTTGTTGAGAATATTTGTAATATATTTAGTTAAATAGAAGGAGAAATAGTAATTTGATTAATAGTATAATTAACTATTTCTAATTATTATTTATAGAGATATTAAGGTTCTTATATAGAGGGTTTACTTTAGAGTTCTAGTTATACTACTAGAGTTCTAGTTATACTACTAGAGTTCTAGCTATACTACTAGAGTTCTAGCTATAGTTATAGTATATGAGCTACTATAGCTATAGCATATAAGGTGCTGTAACTATAGTATATATATTTTAGTATAGTATATAGGCTACTATTGTTATAGTATATAACGCGTTATAACTATAATATATAGGCTAAAGTATAGTATATACTATAGTATAGCTATAGCGTATTAGTTATTATAGCTATAGTATATAAGGCGCTATAACTATAGCGTATGTGGCGCTGTAACTAAAGCCTATATAGCTTAAACTGCTTCTGGTATCCTGTAAAAGAATGAACCCCTATACTTTTACCTTATTTACTTAAGAACTACTAGAGGTAACAAAGTAGAATAAGTATATATTTATAGGGTGATCTTTATATAGTTCTTTAATATAGAAATATCACAGAACTCCTTATTAGATCTATTAAAGTAATACAAATAGAAGTCTTTCATTTATTAGAATAAATCTAATATCCTCTTATAAGACATATTTTGCTAGTATATAACTTACTTATATAAAGGTTTATAAGATTCAATATAGAATAAAAAGAGAAAAATAATATTAAGTTATAAAACCTAGAACTATAAGAGGTAAAAAAAGGAAAGGCCTTTAAGATATTCTTTTGAAATTTAGATAAAGTTTGTTTAAGTTTTACTAAGTCTAAAGACTTAGTTAAAATATTGGTTATATTATCTTCTATATTTATATAATGAATAAAGATACTTTTATTTCTAATAGACTTTCTTATAAAGTAATATTTTATATTGATATATTTTACTTTTTTAGAAACTCAGGATCTTTAACTAGTTCTTTTATAATTATATTATTTATAAAAGTCTTAGGTTTTTTAACTTTAGATAATTCTAATTTTAAGTTTATAGAACTATAATTATAATATAAATAGGTTGCTTTTTAGAGGTATCTAATAGAGCGATATATTTTGCTTTATAAGTAGATAAAGCTGTTACGTTTTGTTTTGTACTAGAATAATCTATAATATTACTTCTTTTTTAAAAAAGAAAATATCAAAAGAAGTAGATTTTCTATTATTTGAACTTCTTACCCAATCTGAATTAGTATATCTTATAATATTCTTAATAGAAGATATATCTTTATAGTTATAAGTATATTTATATTCTTTATAATTATTGAAATAATCTTATATATAGTTAAGAATTAAGATATATTTGTTATTTAGATTATAAGTAAATTAAGAATAGGTTGTTATTCTAAAAGTAATATTAAACTTTATTTTTAAACTTAAATCTAATAGAGCTTGTACTTCCTATTAAGATTTTGAAATATCTTTTTTCAAAGTTCTTTCTTTATTTTCAAGTAACTAAAGATTATTATCTATAGGAATTTGGAATTTGTAAATAATTTCTTTTTTATAATTTTTAATAGGTTTCTTAGTATATTCATTCTGATTAATAGTAATTATCCTTTCTTTTTAGTTTATAGATAAATTATAACTAAGAAAGGTTGAAAGTTCTCCTAAGTTCTAAACTTTTATTTTCTACTTTAAAATATAATATATATAATTAGCCGTCTCTTAATTATAAGTAGCTAGTAATATACCGTCTATTTAATAAGCTAAAAATAGTTATATATAGTTTTGTATTTAAATAAGAACTACTTTATTGTAAGGAAAAAGAATAAATCCTATTGAATAAAGAATGTCTTTCAGATAATTATACCAAAGTCTAGGACTTTATTTCAGATTATGAAATACTTTATTTGAAAGATAAATAAAAGTATAGTTTCTATTATTTCTATAAATATTTATATTTATATTCAGATTAATTTCTAAAGAGTTGTTTCTATATTAAAGTGAAATCTAGTTAGTAGATCAATATATATAGGTTTCCTCATATTAGTATGAAGAAATGCTATAGTAATGCTATATTATAATAAAATCTATTTTTAATTAATAGAAAGAACTTTTATACGTTTCTAATCTTTAAGCTCATAAGTAGTACTAAAGGTTTCTAAATAATTGATATTTAAATATTGATTATAGCCTTAAGCTACTTATTTAGCCTTATATATAATTTCTTTAGTTATATTATTTAATTGTAATTTATAAATCTATCTACTACTAAAGATATTAATATTTTTAATATTAATAGTAGATAGAAATATTACTTTCTAATTGTCTATAGATCTTATTTATTCTATTACTTTTATTATAGTTAGAATCTAGTTTCTATATATAGGGGATTGAAATACTTAAAAAAAAGAAGTAGGTTCTTCTATCTTATTAATTAATACAATATAAGAACCTTAATTATTTTTATTAGTATCCTTATATAATTTTATATAACTATTTAAATTAAGATAATTTAAAATAGTAGAAAACGTACTCTCTTTATAGGTTTTATAGTCTTCTTTAGCTTCTTCTGATGTAGTAAGTAAATTAAAATATAGGTTGGATTTTCCCTATATATTATCATTTTCTATATTTAACTCTAATATTTTGTTATTTTCAGTTATTTTAATATTTGAATTTTCTTCTAGAAGTATTCTAGTTATTTCTTGACCTTAAGTAGTAGGATCTATTAAAGAGTTATTATTATTATTATTATTTTAATTTATATTAGAAATAGAATTATCTAGATTTAAAATAAGATTATCATTAGACTGACTAGATCTATAATTGTCAGAATTCTTTTCTAAATGAATAGATAAAGGTAAATCTTTTTCTAAAGTATAAAAAGTATTTTCTAGGATTTTTATATCTCTAGACTAAATAGCTCTCTTTTTACTAAAATCGCAAACTTTATAAGTATTATTTCTATAAGCTATAATAGCTCCTTTATAAACCCTTATATCTAATTCTTTAATATTAGGATCTTTATTTTTAAAATAATAGAAACTGTTTTGTATTTTAATATTATATTTTTGTTTTATTTTTTAATTTATTAGGAGGCTTGAAATTTATAGAACTATAAGGAGTTCTATTCTTTATATATATATAAGTTATTAAAGTATTTCCCTATAAATAATAATATAAATTTAAGTGATAAATTAGAATTCTGATTTTATTAATTAGAATTCTTATTACTCTTTCTATTAAACTATTAGGTTTATAAATATAAGGAGGTTTAATATTATAAATAATACTAAAATAAGAATAAATACCTTTTGTTCTTTTATTAGTAAATTCATTACTTCTATTAGTGTTAAATTCTTTTATCTTTCTCTTATTATTATTATTATTATTATTATTTACTAATTCTTTAAATTTAAGAAAGACTTTAGAAACTTCTTTAGCTAATTTAGTTTTCAATAAGAATCCCTAAGTAAACCTAGTTAACTTATTAATAAATAGAGTAAATCTATTAAATCTAACATATATCATAAGAGTTATAAATCTATTTAAATCTAAACTAATATAATCTACATTTTGAAGATTTTATTTCTGCTTTCTATTATTTTATTAATATCATTAGTAAAGCTTTCTTTAATATAGGTTTTAAAAATAGAAAGAGTATCTATTTTATTTATTTTATAAGATAGATTTAAAATATTATCTTTTAAACTATTTATTACTTTTTTACTACCATGACTTAAATGGTTATGTCAAAGTCGAATATTCTATAATATAGTAGTAGAAAGAATAATATTCTTTTATAAAATAGGAATATTAAAGTTATATAAATTATTCTTTGTAAATCCTACTGTTAAAGTAGAATTCTTTTCTATTCTATATAGTATAAGTTGTTTCTAGAAGATTGATAGAATTCCTATAGTATAAAGTTTACTTTAAAATAATAAATTAACTTCTAATTCTAGAATATAACAAACCTTTTTCAATATAAGAGTTTGGTCTCTTAGAGGTATTTTGATATCCCTTATTATTCTTACTATAAGATATATAGTACTTCCCTATTTAATCTATTTTGAAATTAGTTTAATATTAAACAAAATAGGTCTATCTTTAACTATATAACTACAGTAGGGACCCTAAAGTCTGAATCCACCTCACTATATACCACATAAAGTAGCCTAGCTTAAAGTAGTATTTAAAGTATAAGTAGTAGAGTAAAAACTAAAACAAAAACTCTATAATATTATTTAGCTTAAGATTAATTTATAGCTATTTTCTGAATTTCTTATAAATAAATGAATAGGAGAATAATAAATCTTCTAATAATAGAGATTTGGCAGATTAAGTTTATAGTGGATTACAGTGGCTTTTACAGTATTAATAGTACTGTATTCACCTTCTAAAGACCACTATACCCTATACCTACCTAATCTCTATTATTAAAAGACTTATTTCTCCAATATTTCCTTATACTAAGAAAATCTGAAAAAATAGGTATAAAGTAATCTTAAGCTAAATAATATTATAAAGATTTTCTCGTACTTTTTACTCTGCTATTTATATTATAAATAGTATTCTGGGATAGGGGCTTTTGTATAGGTACTGTGTAGGTGGATTCAGACTTTTGGGTCCTCACAGTAGTAGTAGTAGTAGTATTTAGGTAAAAATAAATATTTTTATAATTTTCATTTTCAATTAAATTCCTAGAGTTTCTAGTGATCTATTGATTTCTTAAAGAATCTAATGCTTTTTTACTATTATTACTTCTTTTTATAAGGGGTCTTTAGATAATTCTTATATTGCTAAAAATATTCTTTCTTTTAGAAAATGAATTAAAATCTATATTTTTTAGAAATAAATTTTTTAGATTTAGGAATTTCTTTATCTTTACTTTCTAATATTCTATCTTTTATTTTATTATTTTCTTTAATTCTAGCTAAAGTAATATCAATAGATTTTAAATTGTTTTCTTTAGGTTCTTTCTTATTTCTATTACTACTTTTAGCTAGGATATCTTTCTAATAGTTTAAAACCTTTTCTAGATAAAAATAGGTATAGTTTCCTTCAGTATAATGATTTTTCTTATAATCTTTATAAAAGATGCTTTTTTACTTTTAATAAGGTTTTTTAATAACTTTGAGATTCTTCCTTTTCTGAATACTTTTAACATAGTTAATTAAATTATTCTTTCTTCTTTCGGATGTATCTAATAAATTAGAAAGTAAAGAATTTAAAGTATAAGTTTTTTATTAAACTTAAAGCTTTCAGTTATAGAAGTAATAAAACCCTTATAATTAAAGTTAAAGCTATGTTAAATATATACTATAATTACCTATTTAGGTAATTCTAATTTCTTATAAGATAGATTATTAGTTAACTATTTAATTTTATTAAGACATTCTTCTATACTACTAAAATTACTTAAAGTAATATTAAAACATTCCTTTCAAATTAAGAGTTTATTAATAAATCCTAAGGATTTATAGAGTTCTTTTAAAAGTTTTAAATATTTAAGAAACATCTGTATTATCTTTAGTAATTTGAAAAGGCTATCCTTATAGTATAATTATATATAACTTAGATCTTTTTATTTTCAGTTCTATTTTTAGAAGTAACAGGTTTAGCAATATCTATAAAAGTATCTTTATAAATAAGTAAAGCTTTAATTTAAATAGATTAAACCTTATAATTACTACTTCCTACTAATATCGAAACAGTAATCTTTCTAAAGTTAACTATTTTATTAAAGCAAAATAAATGATTTAAAATATATTATTTATAAGGGCTTTTCTAAAAGGATATAAAAGTCTTATAATCTATAGTATAGAAAAGTACTATGTTTTCTAATAAGATAAAGATTAAAGATCGAAATCCTTTTTTCCTATTGGAAATAAAAATATAACTTAAAAGAATAAATCTAAATATTAAGGATCTAAACTTTAATATTTTCCTTCTCTTTTTTAAATAAATCTAATCTTTCCTTCTTCCTAAAATTAATAGAAACTTAAAGTAGAATTGAAGATAAAGGGAGTTATTTTCTATATAAGTTAATCCTCGTACTATAAAAATAATTCGAAACCAAAGAGGAAATAAACTTAAAAGTAATTTTAAAAAGTAGTAAATTGAGAATACATCTTAAATATCTAAAGAATCAAAAAGAGTTGAAATAAGTAGAAAAATCGGATTTTCAGGTATTAAAATAACTTGTTGAATAATGTTGATTTCGTTATAAAATAAAGTAATTCTAATAAGATATTTAGTTTCTATAAGAGTAGTAAAAAACAGGGATTTGTATAGACTTTTAGATAATATTCAATTTGTATAAATAAATAAGAAAAGTAATTCTTTAATAAATAGAGTATAGAATCTTCAGGTTGAGAAGAACTAAATTTATAATCTATTAGAATAGATAGATAGATAAATAAATTTAAAGTTAAATTATTACTATAGATAATTATACAATTAGAAGAAGTATAATATAATAAAAGTAGTTTTCTCAATATAGAGACTTATTTAAAATATTTATAGTAATAACAGTTAAATAGAAAGACAAATAGTAACTTAATTAATAGTATAATTAACTATTTCTTATTATTATTTATAGAAATATTAAGGTTTTTATATAGAAGGTTTATTTCAGAGTTCTAGCTATACTACTAGAGTTCTAGCTATAGTACTAGAGTTCTAACTATAGTTATATTATATAAGCTACTATAGCTATAATATACAAAGTGCTATAATTATAATATAAATATTTTAGTATAATATATAGGTTATTATTATTATAATATATAACGTATTATAGCAATAATATATAAGCTAAAGTATAGTATATACTATAGCGTAGCTATAGCGTATTAGCTACTATAACTACAACGCATAAAGCGCTATAACTACAGCGTATATAGCGTTATAACTATTAGGAATAATACGCTTAAGAAGTAGGGTTTATACTAGCTAAACCTTAGGTATTAGTATTATCTCTATAAGTCTCGTCTTATTTAAACTACTTAAAATAAAGCTTTATATAATATATATAGTTATATTTAGCTATATATAATATATACTAGATTTTACCTTCTAATTATACATAATAGTTAAGAGTCTTATAATACTAAAAAGCTATTAGGTTAAATTGTATATATTATAATAATTTAATATATTTTGAATATTAAGATATCTACTAAAAATACCTTTCTTTTAGTTTTTAAAGAAACTAATTAATATTCAATTTAAAATACTACTCTTAAAGTAAAAATTAAAACCTATAACATATAAAACTATTTTAACCCTAGAGTAACTATTTACTCAAGCTTCTTTTTAAATTCTCCTTAAAAACTACTTTTAAATAACTTTCTAAAAACTAAGAAGTATTAATAAGCTTTCAAAATACTAGAATTAGATATTTTTAAAAGTTCTATTTCTATAGAAGTAGGCTATAAGGAGGATTAATAACTCCCTATATATATAGCTAAAGAAGTTTATATAAGAAATATTATAGACTTTATAAAGAGAAATCTAAAGATTTATATAGCTTTTTACAATCTCTATATTTTAAAAGCTTAAGAATACTAATATAAGTAATTAAATTAAGCCTATATAATAACTTAGATCTTTAGGTATATAAATAAGATATTCTAATATTAATATAACTATATAAAAGAAGATATAATAGTAGAAACTACTAATTTCTATAACTACTTTAGTATTATAAATAACTTATATTTTAAAAATACTACTTCAGTATACTATAAAACACTTTAATCCTCTAGACTTAAATATTTAACTATAAGAATAATAATTAAAATAGAATTTTAAAAGTAGTAAAGCGCTATATATAAAACTTAAGTAGTTAATTATACTATTTGTATTACTAAATTACTTTAGGTTTATAATTCTATATCTTTATTAGCCTTCTTACTAATTAAATCCTATATATAAAACTATATATCTATAGTTTAAAGCTTTTCAAACTTTATACTTCTAGATAGAACTACTTAACTATTATAGAAGTAATATAATATTTCTTTAAAACCCTCTTATATAATAAAATTAACTATAATACTTTTAATACTTCAAAAGAAACTCTAGCTACTACTTTAAACCTTTAGAATAATAAGAGATACTTTTAGAACTTAGATAAATTTCTATACTTTTGAAAGTATAAATTAAATTGTATTTTAATATATTATTATTATATACACCTTTAGTTAGCTTATAAAAACTAAATACTAACTACTTTAATTAAATAGAGAGTTAAATAATTACTAGCTTTAGATCTAGACTTCTTAAAAAAAGTTTATATTTTTAAATAAAAGGAATTATATAGTTAGTTTTCTAATTAAGATAGCTATAATACTATATAGTAAATATATTATAAAAAAAGACTTTAGTAATACCCTTTCTAAAAATCTTTTATTTTTAATCGAGATACTTTAGTTTATATATTCTAAGATATAGAATATTTTATAGTTTTTTAAAAAGTTCCTATAGAAGACTATATTTGATATAATATAAAGCTTATACTTATTAAAAACTATAGAAATACTCAGATCTTTATTATAATTAGTAAAAGTAAAAAGGTTAAGTTATATTTATATAATATTACCCCCTATACTACTTTAATTATAAACCTTATCTCTTTTTATTAATTATAAAAATAAAACTACTAATAAGATATTAGGTTAAACTATTAATTTTAACTATAGAAGAATAGCTATTCTAAAATTACTACTATTAATATTTAATATAATTAGGAAGTCTTTTACTACTATATACCTCATAAGAAATCAACTATTTTAGTTATATAATTAGAATAGTCCAAACCTTCTCCTAAATATTACTACTACTAATAGTATATTATAGATACTATTTAAAGACTCCTAAACAAATAACTCTAATACTAATAGTTAGGATATCTTAATAGAAAGCCTCTTAACTACTTTATCTTAACTTTATAAAGTATTTATATTACTAATAGCTATTTGAAGTATAATAAATACTAGCTTATTTAGGAAGTATATAAGACGAATATTATTAAGAAGATAAAATATAAGATCTAATATATAAAATATAAAAATACTCTATATACTACTTTTAGACAATATATTACTTTTAAGTTCTATCCTTATTACTCAAAGTATAGCAGCTATACTTTAGCTTTAATATTTATAAATAGAACTAGTAATTACTCTTAAGACTTTGATTTTATTAACTATATTAAAGCTATCATTATAAGAATATTTAAAAACTTTATTATACTCCTTAAATATTAGTATAATATTAGTATTAGGGTTTTTAAATATAATAATGAAGTCTCTAAGTATAAGAATCTAAAATATAATCTAGCTTTATAAGGTATATACTTCAAGCTATCTACTTTATATATATAAGGTTAAAATAGAGGTATTAAGTTTATTAAAATAGTTATTAAAGTATATATAAGAACTATAGGATATAAAAGCAAACTACTTTATAGATTCTAATTTATAACCCTATAAGTAGTAATACTCTTTTATAACTAAATACTAATATACTCTTTAGGCTAGTAAATATTATATTATAAGTTTTATAAAACTACTTCAAGAGATAATACTATAAAGCTATATTTAACTTACTTCTATACTTATAACTATAAATACTTTATTCTTACCATAAGTATAAACCTTAAATATAATTAACTAATATACTTTAAAAAGTATATTTCTATTAACTTTTCAGTTAGTTATAATTTAACTAATTCATATTAAATCTAAAACCTAGTTTAAAATAAGGTTATAATAATTTATAATATCTTTTTTAATACAACTTTCTTTTTTAGAAAAGGTTTAACTTTTCTATGAGATAACTTTCAATAATTCTTATTCTAATAAAGTCTCCTATTAGTTAAAAGAGTAAATAATTACAATAAAACTACTTAAAATTAGTTTAACTATTTACTTAAGCCTTAGTGAAGAGCTTAATAAACTAGTCTATATTGAAATAAGAGGTAACTATAGTAGTTTAAAGTTTTATATATATATACCAGCTACTATAGAGCTTTATAAAGTACTATTGAAATTATAAAGTTTATATTAATAACCCCTTTAGAGTTACTTACTATATTCTTCTATAATCCTATTGATAAAATAAAACTATAAGAAGGTAAAAAGCTTAAGTATCCTTAGAAAGAATTAGGTATAAGAAATAGATAAAGTATTATATTAGAATAATTAGGAGACTTTTATTTAAAGCTACTTTTTTAACTATCTCTTTTAAATACTTTAAGATATATTAATCTACTCTTATCTATAGCTATAGAATAGGATAAATAATTAATTAAAAAGAATCCTAAAAGTTTAACTTTCTTAAGAATTCTAAGATATAAATATTATAAATTTAATAATAAACTTTAACTATAAAGTAAATTAGATATTAGAGAATACTTAAGATATAAAAGAATAGAAATTCTTACTTTCGGAATCTTATAGTTGAAATTATTACTATTACTTATATCTTACTTAATAATACTTATTTATCTATATATTAATATTATAATAATAATTAAATAGGCTTATCTTAAGAGTCATATTAAATCATACTTTTAGAATAAGATTAGTAAAACTCTTATAAGAAGTTTAATATTTTTAAAATACTACTAAGTTTATATCTATAAGCTTAATAAGTATAAATACTTCCTAGAAATTAAACTTTAACTAATTATCTATAGAAATTAATAGTTATAAGATAACTATAAGACTTATATAATTATTCTAATAGGTATATCATTTTAAATCCTTATAGTAATTACTAACTATTTCAATCTCAAGTTATTCTAATAAAATATAGTTAATATTCTTATATATATAGTATTTAATAAAGTTATTTATATAGAAGTACTACTAAATTACTAAATACTAGATAAGATCTATCATTTTAATTATAGATATTTCTTCTCCTATAGTAATACTACTAAGAGGTAAATTTCAAATACTTTAATTTTAAACTTACTATAGGAGAATTATATTACTAACTCAAGGGGTATATTCTTTTCTTCTTCTATAATAATAACTATATATTGTTATTCCCCTTAGAAGATATATCTAAAATATTTATATTATTAATAAACTTTTAAAAGAAGTATTATCTTAAGAAAAATAAAGACTTATAGTAATCTCTTAGTATTAAGATTATTTAATATTAGGTAATATGATAATTGTAGCTCCTATAAGTAGTATATATTAAAAAGCTCCCTAAGTATCTTATAGAATATATACAGTATATTAAATACTTTAACATTCTTTTGAAAACTAAAAAGCCCCTATTATAATATAATTAAGCTTCTTATATACAAACTAAGTATTACTAATAAGATATTAGTTTTATTAATTATATTATAATTATAATAAAACTAGATATCGCCTATATAGTAAGCTAATTATTGTATTTTAATTCAAACGCCTTAGATAACTATTTTATAGAAATTAAATAAATAATATAATATTTTAGTAAGATAAAGAATTTCTACTCTAAGTTTAATTATAAGACTAAGGATATATTTGATAACTTTATAATTACTATAGATACTAGTTTTATAGATAATAGTAATAGTTAAAAGAATCCTTAAGTATTTACTATATACTTCTTTAAAAATTGAATTATATAACGAACTAATAAATAAGATACTATTATTATTTTAATACGTAAAGTAGAACTTTTAGTATTATCTTAAATTATTGAAGAGGTTTTTTTAACTAATTATTCTATTATTATACTCTAAGTAGACTTTATAATAAATATATTTAGTAGGAATAAGTGTATAAATCTTATCCTACTATTTAAATCTAATATAATAACTAGTAAATAATACGCCTTATAACTACTGAAATAGTATAATTATATATAAAGTTATAATATATAGATATCTATGACTACTAGTTATAATAAGAAGTTTTATAGGAATACTTTAAATGAAATATATACTTTTAGGAAACCTTATAGTTAATAGTTTTATAAAGTTTGTCTAAAGTTCTTAATTTAACATTTTTATTATTCAGATTAATATAATAGACTAATTGAACTACTTAAGGTTATAATAAGAAGAAGAATTTTAAAAGGGATTTCTAATATTTAAAGATTCTCATAAAGCTTTTAACTATTAATTAGGATTTATAGATTCTAAATTATAGTAATAATAAGGTTAAATAAAACTCTTAGGAGTATTAGAAGTACTTTCTAATTAATAAGAAATATTTAAATAGCCTATAAATAGTATTATTCTTCTTATTAGAAAAGTAGAAGTTTAATAAGAATAATAGAGTAATAGAAAGAGCTTTTTATAAGATATAAATAGAAGGTTTAACTAATATTATTTAAAAGGGCTAGCCTATAAATAAAGCCTTTAAAACTAGAAGGATATATTAAGAATAATATACTTAAGAAGTAGAGTTTATACTAGTTAAATCTTAGATACTAGCGCTATTTCTATAAGTTTCTTTTTATTTAAATTATTTAAAATAAAGCTTTAAGCGGTATGTATAGTTATATTTTATTATAGATGATATTCATTAGATTTTACCTCCTAATTATATATAATAATTATTCTTTATACGAAGCGAAAAGCTTACTTATATCTTTATAATTATATTTAATCTAAATATTCTAAGTATTTAATTAGTACTAGGCATACTCTATTCAAATCTATATAAAAGCTTTAATATCTATAATTGTATTATCCCTACTAAATTTTACCTACCCCTAAGATAAGACTTTATACTATTAATATTATAGTTCTCTATTACTAATATAAGCTAACCTATAATCTCTATATAAGTATTATAAAACTCAGCTTATTCTTATTAATAAACAATCTCAATATCTTAAATATAGCTAATATATTAATAATATCTAGATAGATATAGATACTTCTAATATAACTATATAGCTTTTAAACCTCCTATAATTACATTACTATAATATTCTAAGCTATCTAGTAACTAGTATTATACTAAAGTATAAATACTAAAGTCTCATTTAATTGAGACTTAGTCTTTACTATTCTTAGCTTGATATAGTAGCTTATAGAATACCTATAATATTCTCGTTAAAATATTTATAGCTATTTATTAATTATAATATCTAAAGTATTTTAATTAAAGTCTAATCTAATATACCAATAGTTCTAATTATAATAGTTATAGCTAGATATCTTCATATTCATCTTATAGCTATTTCTTTATAAGTAGCTATTTAGACTTCGAAAACAATTTAGTTCTGTTATAACGATTATAGAAGAATAATAGACTATAGAATACCTAGTTTTCATATCTTAAAGTACATACTCTATTTTATTCTATTTTCAAGAAATCTAAAGAAGCTTTTAATTCTATAATCTTAGTAGTTAAACTCAATAATACATATTAAGCCTTAGCCTTAATAAACCTCTTTTTATATAGACTTTCACTATAAAGCCTTCTATGACTATAAGGTCAAATTTGAGAACTAGGGATATAATTATTTATAATTAGGAGTAATTATATTACTCCTCTAACTAGGTATAAGTTAGTATTAGTATAAATACTATTATTGAGTAAAGTCTATTGTTAAATCTATATATAAAGTAAAGAGCTTAGATACTATTCTAAATATAGAATAATAGTGACTAAATTATTTATTTAAATCAAGCTCCAAATGTCTTAATTCTATACTCAAGTTTGAATGATCTCTTTATTAAACAAAAGCTAATAATTCTACTACTAGCATATACTTATAATACTCTGAAAGAAGATATGAATATCCAAAATCTAGTAAAGCCTAATAACGTTTTAAATGATAGCTTAATCCTTAGTTAGAAAAATAGAAATATAGAAATAGTTCAATCTAAACATACACCAATAAGATTCGTATTAAGCTTTTTCAAGAGAAGTCTTCTATTTATATATCCTAATACATAATAGAACTAAGATATTTATTAATATGAATAATATTTCAAATAAATTAATATTAGAATATTAAATAGAAATAGGGGCTTATTTATACTTAGCTTGAAATATTAGGCTACATAAAACCCTATCTATTACATCTTATTTTGACTTTTCTTCAAATCTTTCTAAAGAATACTTTATTATTTCTAGTACTTTAGAGTTAATGCCTTAGTATTTAAGTTAATTCTGCATATACCCTAGTAAATTAGAGAGAAGTCTTAAAGAGAGGGCTTAATTCTTCTTAGTAAAACAGTCCTAGGAGGTAATATAGCAGAACAAGTAATATAAAGTAATAACAAATACTTCTATAATACCTACTTTATACATAACATATATCTATAATGAATACCCTATAGAGAGTTCTAAAAAAAACTAGTAAGTTTTATAATATTAGGGTAAATGATATTAAAGCTAAAGGTATTATGAAACTCTTATCTATTACTCCTATCCCTAAATCCTTCCTAAGTATTTAACTCCATATTGGTAATAGAAATCAATTAATATTACCTATTAATAATATAACAAATATCAGATACCTATCTAGATATATAACTATTTAGCTAAATATAACTACTCAATATCTTAGAAAGCTATAAAGAAACTATTTTATAATGAATAATAAGACTAGAAGTATAAAACAGGATTATAATTATAAGAAATAAGATAAATAATAGATATTATATTTTACTTAGATAAAAGAAATATTACTACCTACTTAATAAGTATAATAACTCTTGTTTTTGAATCCTTCCTCTTTAGAATACTAGGAGAAAACACTATGCTATATATTAGTAAATATATATACTAATAACTTATAATACTTATTTTTCATCTCCTATTATCTCTATTCACTACTAATAATATATTTATATAACTATAACTAAAGAAATTAGATTAATTATTATATTAACTTTAACTCTATTTCTAACTAACTAAATTATACTATCCTTTTTATATATTATGAAATATAATAACTAGATTGATAACTATCAAAAAAGACTTTTAAAACCTCAGACTAGAAACTGTATATAGAATTTTATAGAGAAAGGACCTCTACTTAATAATTATAATTTATCTAAAAGATATACATATTTCTAAAAGTAGAATTCTTAGATAAATATTAATAGTCAAAATGTAGTATAACTATAGTAACTATAAATCTTCTCCTAACTTATTACCCTAAATTATATCTTCTTCTCTAGACCTTATTAATAATCTTAAAGAGATATAGAATAACTATAATATAATACTTTATACTAATAAATATAAAAGGGTATCCTAGTAAATTAGAATAAAGATACTAATTAGTACGTACTAGAGGATTTTACCTAAAACATAAAAAGAACTAGTTATACTTTCTGATAAATATATAAATATTAGTAATTCATATATCTACTACTATATATAACTACAGAAAAAACAAAACCTCTACTTTAAAAACCTTTAAAATACTTGCTGAAGGATTTTCTAAGACCAAGAAAAAATATATTTTAATATAGTAGAAAAAGGAATACTATAATTACTTGAAAACTATTTTAAAATTGGAAAGATATACTTCTTTACAAAGGCAGAAACTATAAGAAAGAAATTAGTAGAAATAATTAACAAAAATATACTAAGTTAATAAATAGAAACGAATATTAAATATAACTAGAGAAACTACTACTACTTAAGATAAGAAATTAAGAAGAACTTAGGGTATATTAAATAGCTCCTAAAAATTAGAAAGTATTATATCTATAGTAAAATGATTACTTTCTATATTAGATAACTTAAATATAGAAATAGCTATAGTTTAAAAAATCTGATTTATGTTAAGTATTAGGAATATATTAATACTAAACTTATAGTTATCTAAGCTAGATACCTAGATAGATATATTTGTCTTATAGAATCTTATTACGAACAATAATTCTAACTAGTAGGAATGGTAACTAGGATTATATAAACCCCTAAAGATTTATATATATATTAGAGAAAGTTATTAGACATCCTTAGAATACTATATTATAATTAACTAACTTTATATAAGACCTAAAGTATTATTTAGTAGAATATACTCATGAAATAATAAATGTATTAATAAAACCTATAATACTTTTAAATAAGACATAGAAATTTGTATTGCTAAGTATATTAGTTATGATATTAAATCAGATTCTACTAGGAAATATATTTAGTGATATATTAGCTATATATATATATATATATATATATATATATATATATATATATATATATATATATATATNAGTTAGTAGTATATTATATATATATATATATATATATATATATATATATATATAGATATATATTGAATATTATTAATTATACTAATTTAAAATAACTTTTTAAATACTTAAATAGTTTATATAATTAAAGATAAGTTCGAGACTCGTATAATGTATTATAGTTACTATAAGAAATAGATAAGTAGAAACCTTAAGATATATATAAAGAGTTATAATTATACTAGTATAATTAAGATTTTGAAATAATAATAACTAGAATGAACTTGTTGTAATAGCTTTATACCTATAGGCTACTATCCCGGGTTACGTGACCTGCTTATATAAGATACTTCTTATATAAAATATACTTATAAACCTATATATTAAATAGTATTACTCTATAAATAGTTTTTAATACGAATAAACCTTTACCTACCCATTTCTATAAGTCTAATAATATAGTTTATTTTGAAAGGTAGGTAGGCAGGTAGCCTACATCCAGTAAAGCGATACCTTACGTTAAAAGTATATATACTAGATATTCTCAGGGAAAGAGTATATAGTATAAAAGAGTGAATAATAGTTATATTTAATAAAAGAGTGTTGTAGTTAGTTGATCTAATTACATGCTAAAAGAGAGTATAAAAGCCTTCTTTTATAGTACTACGCTTAGTTCTAGAATATTCTAATTAGTAATTATTAGAATATTCCAGTATATAGGCTTACGTCAGTAATTACGTATGTAAACGTTAATTACTAGTAAGTACCCTGTAAAAAAACGAGGTAGAATATTCTATTGAATATTTAATAGTAAGTAGAGTACTACTATAGGGTAAATACCTATAGCTTAATATTTTAACACCCCTTCTTTTACCTTGTAGTAGTAAAAGATAAATAAGTGAAAAAGTAGGTAACTAGTACCCTATAAAAACAATACCCAAACAAGTACCCTATAAAACAATAGGTACCATAGGTAACTAATCTAAGTACCCTATAAAAAATATTAAGATACTAATAACAATCTGTAGTACCTAAAGAGATATACCCGAATTCAAGTATTAGTACTATAATATAGAATAATAGTACTAAAAATAGGCTAAAAATCTCAGTAAAATTACTAAGTATTTATAGCGTTAGTAAGGCCTATAAGCTTAAGAAATTCAGTAAATTTAAAGCTAGGAAGAAATTTAGTAAGTCTGTTAGTAGGTATTTTAGAAGTTGATAAATATCGAATTTCTATATTACTAAATAAAACCTCTTACTAAGTAAAAAAATAGTCTATAGCTATATATTTAGTATGCTAGTGGTATTCTAGGTTATAAACTAGAGCTAAAACCTTATTATTATTAGTATAAATAGTTAAGGGTTTTATAGGAATATTTAGTTCTATAAAAAGGTTTTATAACTATTTAGCTTCTCTAATAGTTTCTTATAGACTATTAAATTCAGCTTTAGTAGTAGATAAGGCTATTATAGACTATTTTTTCGATTTCTACGAAATAAGGCTACTATTTATAGTAAATAAATAGCTTCTAGTGGATTTTTAAGTGTTGTGGTAGCTAGCTTAATCTGAATTAGTATAGCCTACTAAATCTATAGTAGGGCTTTTTCTATAAGTAAGTATTAAAGTAGTAGTAGTAGATAAGTATCTAAATATATTTATAACTATTTTTAGTAGTTTTTAATAGGTTTATATAGAAATTTATTAATAAAAATTACTAAAAAAGCTAAATTAGGCCTAGTTATAACTATAATATATATAAAGCTACTAACTAAGTATTAATATTACTATAGTAAATCTTTTTTAAGGCTATACTTAGGATTTTCTTCTATAAAAAATAAATCTTTTAAAACTTTAGGATTAAGAGGGAATTTAAAAGACCTTATAATAATTAAATTATTCTTAGATAATAACTATTTAATATAATAGGCTTAAGATATCTATAGAATTTTTTAGGCTTAATTTCGAGTTATACTAAATCTTAAAAAATATGATATCTCTCCTAAGTCTTCTATATTAATAAATCTTCTAAGGGAAGATTTAAATTTAGTTATAATAGTTAGATTTTTTCTAAAAATTAAAAAATCATCTATATAAATAACTAAATAAATAGGATCTTTAGGGTTATTATTATAATAAGTAGCCTTATTAGATTTTAAAAGTAAAAATCCTAGATCCTATAGAATTTTCCGAATTTTCTTTTACTACTATTTAGGGTTCTATTTAAATCTATATAAAGCCTTAAGTAGTAATAAAACCTGATCTATAATAAGATTAAACCTTATAATATTTAAATTAGGAAATCTTTTGAAAAATTTAATAAGGGGTAGTTAAGAAATTTTAATATAAATCTCTTCTTCTAAATCCCTATATAAAAAAACTCTAACTATATTAATATAGTAAATCTCTTAGTTTTTAACTATAGCTATAGTTAAAAGAGCTCTAAAAGTAACTAGATTAAAGCTTATAGTAAAGGTCTAGAAATAATCTATATTATATTTTTACTGAAAGCTTTTAACTACTAAATAAGCTTTATATTTATTTATAGTCCTGTCTAGATTAAGCTTACGCTTAAAAACCTATCTTATAACTATAGGTTTTCTTATAAGATTTTTATTATAAAGCTATTTAATAAGAATAACTTTAAAAACCCCTTAATTAATTAGCTAGCTAATTCTAATATAAATAGCCTTAAGCTAATTATCTCTTTTAGTACTATTTAGAACCTATTTTAACGTTTAAGGCTTTAAATAAGTAGTAAAAATATAGGGTATAGAAAACCTTCTAAGAGGTAAGGCTTTTATAATCGCTATAATAAGCTTTAAATCATTAATACTAGAGTTTGAAATAATAGAAGGTACCCCCCTTACTATAGTATTAACAAATTTAAAATAAGCTGTAAATATTAATCTAGATTTATAAGGCCTAATTAATATAAAAACAAGAGTGATTTTAGAAGTATCCTTATAGGATATAAAAAAGCCTTCTTCTATAAAAATAGTAAATTTATTACTATTTTTATATTTTTCAGAAAGGTAGTATATTAAAACTTTAGTATTTATAAGCTTTAAATCCCCTAAGTTAAGCTTATTATTATTTTCTAGAAAGAAAAAATCTAGTAAAACCTGTATAGGGGTAACTAAAAGTCTTATTATAATAGTTAAATTAACTAATTTAACTACTATAGATATAATAGTATCTTAAATATAGAAAGATAGTTCTTCTGAAAGTAAAATAGTATAGGTTTTTTCTATTAAAACCCTATTAATACGCTCTACAATACTATTTTATTCAGGAGTATAGAATACTAAGGCTTCTATAATAATACCCCTTTCTTTTATATAACCCTCTAAAAGTTTAGAATTAAATTCTTAGCTATTATTAAGGCATAGAATACTAAGATAAATCTCTAATTGATTTTTATAGTATTCTAATTGAGCTATAATACAGCTAAAAATTTCGTCCTTTTTAGCTATAAAATCTATAGCTTTATAGGAGCTATAATTATCAGTATAGGGAATAGTGTAATTATTCCCTATATTGCTAGTAGGGCTTACTTTAATTGAATTAATATAGATTTAATAAAGTAGTTTAATAGCCCTATTATAGCTAATCTTTAACTATTGCCTTATAATTTTACTTTTAGTATAATTAGAATACTATAAGTTAGCCTCTTTTAGCTAATTTATAAATATCCCTTCTATAATTTTAGCTATTTTAACTAAAAAGGGATAACTAAGATGCCCTAGGCAATAATGCCACTCCATAGTAATAGTAGTTAATTCGGCTTTAAATTTAGAAGTTTTATTAACTATAAAAGCCTTGAAATCTACTATAAAGCCTTCTATAACTTGAATAGAGCTCTATAACTCAGCAGATAAATCAACTAAACTTTCAGAAGGCTTTATATTATAATTAGTAAATACTATAGACCCTACTAAACTATAACTAGAATTATCTATAAATTTAGTCGATTTTAGTATAAATATAATAGTTATACTATATTCTTAGAAAGTTTCTTTTTATATTTTCCAAAAAAGCTGAGAATTATAATAGCCTTTAGTAAATAAAGGCTCTATAAGGTCTTTTATAGCTATAAGTAAATAGAACCCACGCTATAAATTTAGAGCTATAAAAGGGTTACTTTTAGTATTATATAAAACATTATCCCTAATAAAACCACCCTTATTATAATATAATATTTTAAAAAAAATATTAATTAAAAATTCTAGAATATAAAGGGTATTAATTAATTTTATAAGATTTATAGAATTCTTATAGTAAACAGGTAGTTCTATAATACCTATACTAGAGGGATTTATAAAACCCCTACCTATAAATATAAGAGCTAGGTTCTATAAGATATCTATTTCAGTGAAAAACTGAAAACTATTAGCTATATAAATAGTAAAGCCTATATTATAAAGCTAGTAAGTTTTATTAAAGTGAAGTACTATATTTTCAAGCTTCTTAGAAAGCTTAGAAAGCCTTTTAGTACCTAATAATAAATTTTCCCAATAAATAGTACCTTTAAGTACTATAAAAACCTTATTTATAAAGCCTTTAGGCTCTATTTTAATTAATATAACTAAAGCTATAGAAATTATAAAAGCTTTAGAAGTAGGCTTTCATTACCTATTAGAAGGCTTTAAATCTTTTAAATAATCCTTTTAATAGGATTTTCCTTCTTTAACGCGTTTTTTAATACTATAAATAAGGCTTTTAGATTTATTTTTAGATTTTTCAGATCCTTCAAAAGGATTAAGTATATTAGACCTTCTAAAAAGCTTTTTAGTAAAGCTATTTTATATAAAAATATTGAATTCCCTATAGTTTTTATTTAAAATATCAGCTATAAGAGCCTATAAGGTAGGAAGCTCTATTAACCTTAAATTAAACCTTTAACACTCTAACTATATAGGGTAAAGGTACTATAAAACTACTATAAAAATAGTTTTTTAATTAATATCAGCTATATTAGCACCTATAATAACTAACTTAGATAAATAGCCTTTAAAGGTACTAATAAATTCAGTAAGAGAACTATAATTTTCAAATTTTATAGTATGAAATTCAAGATATAGCTATTATTATAATATAGGACCAGTACCCTCATAGCTAGTTTTTAAAATAGTTATAACTAGATAGAAGTCCTGTGAATCAAAAATAAAACTTAAAAGCTCTATAGTAATATTTTATTATATAAGTAATAAAACCTAAACTTTTTATTCTTTAGTTATAGCCTTATAGGCCTCCTTATTTTTGAAAAATTCGAATAATTTTAAAAGCTTAAAATAAAGCTTTAAGGAGTAGGACTAGGTAGACCAGTTTTCAACACCTATTAACCTCTATTTTTCAAATATTAAACAGCCTATAACAGCCTTAATAATATCAGCTATAGTTATAAATATAGCATATTTTTAACTAAAAGGCTTCTGAAAGTAGCTAAGAATTTAGCTAAATAGTAAGGCTAAAATACTACTCAATAGCTAAGTAGTATTACCAATATAGAAAATTAGTTTTTTCAATTTTCAAAAAATCAATTCAAATAAGTCGAATAAGTACCCTATAAAAGAAGTAGGGTAATATCGAAGTAGTAACTCTAGAGTTACTAACAAGCGAAAAGAAGAGGTTTCAATAAATAAATATATGCAATATTACTATATTGAATATTACATTAGCCAATATAAATAGTTGAATTTTTTCGAGATATAACAGATAATTCAATTATCGAGTTTCATATAATTCGATTAAGAGGATCTCAAGATTCGATAGAATAATATAAGTAATAAAACCCTAAGCTCATAACCTATTGAAAAATAAGTAGGCAGGTAGCCTACATCCAGTAAAGTAATACCTTACATTAAAAGTATATATACTAGATATTCTCAGGGAAAGAATATATAGTATAAAAGAGTGAATAATAGTTATATTCAATAAAAAAGTATTATAGTTAGTTGATCTAATTACATACTAAAAGAAAGCATAAAAACCTTCTTTTATAGTACTACGCTTAGTTCTAGAATATTCTAATTAGTAATCATTAGAATATTCCAGTATACAGGCTTACGTCAGTAATTACGTATGCAAATGTTAATTACTAGTAAGTACCCTGTAAAAGAACGAGGTAGAATATTCCACTGAATATTCAACAGTAAGTAGAGTACTACTATAGGGTAAACACCTATAGCCTAATATTTTAATAGTTTATAATAATTATAAGCCTAGTTTTAAATACCTTCTGAGATCTATTAATTCAATTATATCTATTAGGTTTGTATCATTTTTAAATCTTCTTCTTATCTTTTTTTACTTCTTAGTTACTTAACTAGTTATATCTATTATATTATTCTAAATAGTCTTATTATTAAGTTTTAATATTTTAATCTACTTTAATAGTTATTATAACTAGCCCTAGTAGTATAATAATTTGAAATATTATACTAAAGTAAAAGATATTTAGTAATATATTAATCCTAATGAATCTTATTTTCTAAAATTTAATTCTTAGGAGGAACTATATTCCCTTAAGGAATATATCTAAGATAAGAATATTTAAAACTAATCTATTTAAGTAGTTTAAGCTATATTATAATCCTAAAATAAACTTACTTAGGATAAAGTTTCATATTTAACCTCTTAAGTAACTTTATCTTAAAATACTCCTACTTTTAAAATAATAATTAATACTTTTAGGATTTAGGATAAATATAAAGTATATTTATACCTCTTTATAGCTAGAGCCTTAAAGAATAGAAAAGTTAAAAAAAGCTTTGAGGTTATAAAATATTAAGTTGATATAATTATTAATATTAGCTTATTCTGAATAATATGCTGTAAATAGCTCTTTATAAATAATACTTCTCTCTATAGCTTTATTATTAACCTTAAATATTATCTTACCCTATAAGAATCTAATATCCTAATAGTAATTAGAAAAAAATATAATCTAGTTCTTATCTAAATGGTAACTAAATAATATATCTACTTAGTATAATAATTAGAATAATACCTATTTTTATACTATTTAATAACATATCCCTAAGATTACTAATATTTTAGTAATAGAGAATTTCCTAATTATTATAAATATTTATTTCACTTTAGATTAAATGAATACTGAGTTTAATTAGATTACTATAGATAAATATATAAATATTAATAATTACTCTCTTTAGAAGTATAGAGATATCTTCTCTAATATTATTTACTATAAGAATTTCTTAGGAGAATCTTATAATAAATAAGAAGTTTTTATAATTCTTATAAAATAAGTAGCTAAAAATTCTATATTTACCTTATAAGGAATAAGTTAAATAAAGTTATGTAAAGTATATTTTTATAATATATTAAACTACTTCTAATCCCCACTTAGCTATAGATATGTTAAGATTATCCTAAAAAGTAGTTTATATTAATATAATAGATATATCTTAGATAATAAGAAGATTTTTATCTAAAACTATCTAAATAAAAACTACTTTAATAATTTTTATATAGATTTAATCTAAGTTAGTTAGTTAAAAGTCTTATATAAAGAATAATAAAGAGGGAAGAAAAATAGATATAGTAGAAGCTATAGATCAAATAGCTAATCTTAAACTATCTTATAATACCTTTTTAATATAATAGCTATTACTATTAACCCCTTCCTTTTAGAAGAGTTTTATTATATAAACCTTAAGTTGTTTAATATATTTACTATTCCTATTTCTTTATACTACTTATTTAATAATAATATAATTATAGATAGCTATAATCCTACCTATCTTATTAGCTAAAAAAACCTTCTAAAGCCTAGTTCTTAAAAGATCTTAATAGTAAGTACTTAGGTTAAAAATAGTACTATATCTTTCCCCATTTTTGAGAAAAAGCGCTATATACTAAAAACTGTCCTAAATAGCTTAAATAGAACGAAAATAGACTTAATTCTAAAAGATATCTATTATATTAAAAGCTTTTATATAAATATTGTTTCAGAAGTATTATTCTGAAAGGAAGATATCTAATATTCTAATCTTAGCTATATATTTTCTTTTAGAAAAAACAATATTATTTTATATAACTTTTCTTATAAAATCAACCTAGTTTTCTTTAAATATATTCCTATCTCTACCTATTTTAATATAATCCTATTTAGTACTATATATATTATTAACTTTTATATATTTCAAATAAACCTTTATCCCTTAAGAAAACCCCTATATAAATAAGAAGACTTAGTATACCTTTAGTATTTATAATCTAATTACTTAAAACTTAATACTCTTACTAAAGTTATTACTCATATTTAAGAAGTAAAAATCAAACCGATAACTTATTTAGAATACAAATATTATATAACAACTTATACTCAGTAAATTATTTCCTAATAAATATCTTAATATTATACCTAATAACCTTATGATTATATCACTTAAAATCTCGTTAACTACTTTCTTATATATAATATATTATATTAAATAATAATAATTAAAGATAAATATATAGATTATCTCTTCGTCTTAATCTTTCTAAAGAGAATTTTAGAATAAGTTTTTTGATAATTTATAATATTTTAAATAATAAATACTATCTTAGGAAAGTCTTCCTATTTATAAAATCTAATGAGATATTAAGAATATAGTTATTATAATTAATAAATAAATAGAATATTAGAGGATTAAACTTAAACTTTCTCCCCTATATATAAAAGAACTAGTAAGTAGTTAGGAATATATTAAGTAAGGAATTATTATTAGATCTATCAAGATACTTACTAATATAAACCTCTTATCTTATTTCTAACTAGAAATAGTTAAATCTATTATCTTTATTTATAATATTAGCCTATAAGTAAACTCTAAATAGAAGTTACCTATTGAAATTAAAGAAAAATAGCTCTAGTAATATATAAAGTAGAATATCTAAAGAAATATTATATCTCTAGTAAAAAATCTATACTCTAACTAAAGATACTTTTATATATATAGATATTAAATATACCTATTTAAGAAGGAGTAGGAATAAGGATTCTATAGGTAACAATTCAAAATAGAACTAAGGGGTTATATTAAATATGTAGTTAGATATATATTTAATATATCTAACTTCTACTAGATTTAAATCCTTTCTTTTAACTAAGTATTTATAAAACGAAACGTTAAATTTAATAAATCTAAATTTTATATAAAAGAAGATATTAAATAAATTATTCCAGAAGACCTTACTTAGGTAATAATTAAAGAAATTAAAGAAGATTCTAATATTATAGATAATATATTCTAGACGCTTAGAATCTTCAATTCAGTTAGTATTACTTAAATCCTATCTTATAAAATATTAATTATTCTAAATACTATTATAGAAGCCAAAGAGAAGTTTTAAAACATTAAAACTACCCTTAGTAGGCTTCTTCTAAAATAAAAGGAATAATTAATAATACTAGAGTTAACCCCCAAGCTAAATAATTTGCTTAGGGATATTAATCTTAAGAAACCTCTATTTAGTAAGAAAGTTAAAAATATTATTTATATCTAAATAGATAAGCTAATAGAGCTATCTATCTTAATAATAAATAAAGATACTATATATAATATTTATATTTAAGATATATAATTATATATAATAAGGAGTAAACTTATTCTAATAATTAAGCTTTAATATATAAGAATTATAGGAAATAACTAACTAATATAAAATAATTATAAAGTCTAAAGTTTTAAGCTAGATTTATCTCAAAATAGTAACCTCAACTAGTATTTCATATATTTTATATTTATAGTTATTATTTGAATATATAAAATTCCTCTTAGCCTATATTTACCTAATTAGCTATACTTTACTTAGGATAAGTTATATAATTATCTCATATTCTATCTTATTATTTTAATAAAGACGTTTTAGATAAAATACTTTTATATAAAAACTTCCTCTATAAATAATATTTATAACTAAATAGGCTTAGTAAAATAGGAAATTAGGAATCTCAATCTAATTCTATTAATAGAAACCCTATATTCTAAATAGCCTCTAAAAGATACTACTATTTCTAAATAACTATTTTACTCTTTTTTAACTAATTAATTACTTTATCTTATTAGTATTCTGCTATATATATATAGACTAACTCCTAGAATTACTAATTATATAGAAAGAAGTTTTTTACTTTTTAGAATAATTTTAAGATTTCTTCTTATAAGTAGTATATATAGAGATAAGTACGCTTTAGAAGAAGGAAACCTAAAAAGTCATCTTATAAAATAGATCTAAAAAGAAGTTAATTCCCCTTAAGTAAATTCTCTTATATAAAAAAGATAAAAATAGATTTTTTAACTACTATAAAGTAAGGTTTTATATATATAGCGACTTATAGTAGTTAGATCTTTTTAGATAGATATATATTATGATATTAGCTATATAAGCTTTCTATATAGTAATAGTAATTGTAATATATTTTGATTTAGAAATACTCTAACTAGATATTATTAATACTTTTTTTAATACTTATCTAAATCCTAAAAGAACTTCTATATAATACTAGCTTTTAGAAAGTTTCTAGCAATCTAGAAGTTATATTAAACTTTTTTATATATTTTACAACCTATATAATATATTACTTTTATAATATAAAGAGTTCTTATTAATACTTATTTATCTAGGATTCTATCTTATAAATAAAGATTTATACTTTTTCTAGACTTTAGGTAAATATATACGTATTATATTTTATATTAATAATATCCTTATTCTTTACTACTACTAAGTAGTAGTATATACTACTTAGCTTATCTTATAATTAAAAAATATCTATAAAATAAAAAACTAAGAGTTAATAGAATAATTTCTTAGGATATAAATTACTTAAGATTAATAGGTAAAAATAATTAACCTTATTTATAATGAATATACTAAGAAAGTTACTAAGTACTATAGTCTAATTAATATAATTTTACTTCTAAGCCTTATTCTTATAGTCCCCTTTATCTTAAATCTAGATACTACTATAGTTTTTAAAGTTAAAGAGTTCTAAGAAAAGATCGGATTAATACTTTATATATTAATTATAATCTACCCTGATATCTCCTTTATATATACTCAATTTTTATATTACTTAATAAATCCTTCTTATTAATACTTCTTAATAATTAATTAGATAATTTATTACTTATATTCTACTTACTTCTCTATAATTTACTATAGAAATTTAAGAAATAGGTAAGTATTACTAATTATAAAGGATACTTTATTTACTAATAATATTAAAATATAAAGATCCTCTTAGAAATATATAATCTCCTTTTTTAGAAAATTAATCTAATAGAAGTCTACTTATTAAACTATTATTACTATATCTACTACTAAAGTAAAACTCCTAGTATTTAAATACATCATAAAAGAAATTGTAATACTTAAGTAATTCTTTAGAAATATTACTCTAGAGTTAGGTAACATCTAGAAGATCTACTATAATAATAGCTAAATAATTCATCTTATTAAATATTAAAAGTAAATCTCTATATACTTCTATTATATAGATATATAAAATATATAGTTCTACTAGGAATATATAATAGGTTTATTTAATATGATTTATATATTAATAAATAATATACTAATTAATAGATTAATAAAAGTATTCTTAAGATTTAAATTTAAATACTTTTAAACTTTTTTTAACTTTTAGGAAATATAACTTTAAGAAAGACTTCTATAAGAAATTTCCCTATTAGAATAAGTGTATAAATAACTATTTAAAAGTATATTAAATACCTAATAGATATCCCCTATAAAAATCTAATAATAATTTTTTTACTCTATCTATCTCTTTTTTTTACTTATAAATATAAGTTTTAACTATCCTACTACTTATGTATTTAGTTATATTTATAAATATATTACTAAGAGGAATATAACTTAGTAATATAAAAACTAGGAAAACTAAAATTACTTTATAAAATATAAATTATAAAAGAATATAAACTTTACCTAAGAAGGTAGTAAGTATAAGAGATTTTGAAATACCTAAAAGTATTATACTAATTCTCTTATTTTCTACTTAAGAAAACAACTTTATATAGAAATATAATATCTTAATATAAATTAGTAATGCCTTATAGAATATTCTTAATAATAAGACTATTAAAAGATTACTATAACTTATAAGTAGAAAGACTAGTTATAATTAGATAGATATTAGTTCTAGAAATACTTCTAATAAGTATTAATTTAGAATAACTTCTATTCTAGCTTATAAGTATAAGAATAAGAACTCACTTTAGGATAACTATTTTACTAGTTATTTCTTAAGAAGTAGAACTTCTACTATTAGACTTATTAAAGAATACTAGTTATAATATAGCTTTAATTTACTTAAACTCCTAGGTAATAGTTAGTTTATATTATAAATAATATAAAACCTATTAGATATATTAAAGTAGTAAGACTACTACTCTTAATAAGCTTGAAATACTAAGGTCTTCATATTACTACCTAGTTAAATATTTTAAATATATATAGAATCTTACTTATAATATATTATTATTATTTATCTAATTAAGCCGACTTTATATAGTAATAGTTATTTTATAAGCTCCTAATAAGTATATTATTAATATAATATCTATATATAATATTTATAAAAGTTATCTAATTCTAATTTACTATTTTACCTCCCTTTAAGTTTATATCTTTTATATTACTATTAATATATAAAATAACTGAATAAATACTATTAATAAACTAGATTAATATTATTAATACTTACTAAGGAAAAAACTATTACTTTTTTCTCCTAGTAAGGATTTTCCTTAAGTCTTCTTAAGGGTTAGATTATTACTTCTTATTTCTATAGGTTATACTTCTTTTAAGATAAAGTATTAATTAATACTATCTTAGAAGCCTATTACTTATTAAACTTACTAAAAGACTACTACTTTTTATTAAGTTTAAATATAGGGGAGTTATTCTAATTACTATTATTTATAAGTTTTTTATCTTACTCCTAAAGCTTAAGTATAAGAGAACTATCCTAATTATTATTACTTATAAAAAGTTTAATTTATTCTTCTAGGTCTAATATAAAAGAGCTATTCTAGCTATTATTACTAATATTTAGTTCGCTTAGTAATACTTAGTATAGGATAGTATAAGTGATTTCTAAAAAAGAGGTTATTATAATTATTCTTCTATAAAATAATATTAGTAGTAAATATATATATATATATATATATATATATGTATATATATATATATATATATATAAAGTAATCTTAAAGATAAACTTATATAGTAGTAGTAGTAATAGTCTGGAGAGGGAAGTAAATTAAAGTAAAAATACTATAAAAACACTATTAACTTATTATACCCTTATAACTCGCTTTAGTTTAAGATAACATTCTAAATAAGTATTATTTATAATCTTAAAAGGAATAACTTTATATCTATCTATATTTATTATAGTATTTTAGAAATAATTAGTATTTCCCTTATTTTATTTATCATATATTTTAAAAGTTATATATATATAAAATAGAGATTTTCAACTAACGTTATATATTAGCTAGTATTTATTAAGATATAGTTATATCTAGGGGGGTATATTGTAATAGTTTTATACTTATAGGCTACTATTTCAAATCATATAACTTATTTATATAAGATACTTCTTATATAAGATATACTTATAAACTTATATATCAGACAGTATTATTCTGTAGATAGTTTTCAATATAAACAATCCTTTACCTACCTATCTCTATAAGTCTAATAGTATAGTTCGTAACAGAATGTATATAGACATATCTATTTAAACTTTCAAAATTTATAAGAGAATATTAAGAAAGAAATATATATAACTATATAATAAATATATAGAATAATTAATATCTTACATAATACTATTAACAAAATAAGACTAACTATAAATAAACTATATGAAGAAAAATAGAATTCCTTAGAAACTAATAATAATAATTCAAATAAAAAAGTAACTATATTATAGTTTAAGATTAACTTCTAGTTAATTATATATATAATAACTAAACGTAAAACTAAAACTTCAACTATTAGTAGTTATATTAACCTCTATATTAATAAGGTAATAGCTATATTTCAAAACTATTTCATAAGGGATTTTAAAAGAGAAATATATATAGTAAATACTACATATAGTCAAGACTAGTAATGGAATACTAGTTGATAGAGTATACTACTAAAGAATACAAAATAGTATTACTATAGTTTAAAGAAGTATTTATTATTAACATAGAATTAATAATAGTATGTTATATATTCAGCCTTCTACCTAATAGGTAGCCTTATATAATAAATAGTATAAAGTCTCTATAATAGAAAAAAGGATATAGTAATATACTGTAGTTTATATATATCTCTATAGGTAAATGTAATAGAAAGAACTTAGTAGTATAATATTTAGTTTAAACCTAACTCTACTTTAGAAATAGATAATATAAGATGATAGAGTAAGAACTAAATATAGGAACTTACTAATATAAGCTATATAATAGTTTCTATAGTAAGTTGTAGATTAATATACTAGTAGTAGCTTTAAAGTATTAAATTGACTATAGTAATACTAATGATATTAACTTATACTAGCTAGCTACTAATAATACTACAAATATATCTTAGTAATACTAGCTTTATAGATAAAAGAGAATAATAGACTACTATAGACTAGCCTTTTCTTTATCCCATAATACTATTACTACTACTACTACTACTACTATTACTACTACTATTACTACTACTACTACTACTACTACTACTACTACTACTACTACTACTACTACTACTACTACTACTAATACTAATAATAATAATGATAATGATAAGAACTACCCGCTATGATTATATTTAACCCTTATAACTTTAATATAAATATCAATCTTATTAAAGCTATTTATAATTATAAAGATTATAATTACTTCTATAAAGATTTAAGTAAGTTAATATTAGATAAAGACAACTTGATTATCCTCTATAGCCTTCTGAAAGCAATTATAATTGGGTTCAACTTTAAAATATTACTAGTAGATAAAACTATTAGTATAATTAAACAAAAACGAAATTAAAGGAATAAAAAAGAATCTAGTGCCTAAAAGTAAGATATTTAGTAATAATTCTAAATATTTTAAATATATATTAAAGGTAATTTTCTAAGTATTTGAAAAGATATATATATCGAAATCTGTCATAGCCGTTACCTAATAGTTAAAGTGACTAAGATAACCTAAAGTTGGAAGTATTTATTATAGTTATAGTAGTTGGTATAAGGTAAGTTAGAATATAGGTTTTAGCTAAGTGTTAAATATTGTCTATATAAAGCGAAAGGCTTATAACTTTATAAATAATATAACTAAAAGATCTAATAATTAAACGTTAGAAGGGTTTATAATGGTATATTATATTTTTAGCCCCATACTTAGAAGGTAGCCTTATATAATGCTTAGTATAAAGTCTTCATAATAGAAAAGAAACCTACTAATATACTATAGCTTATATATATCTCTATAGGTAAGTATAGTAAAAAGGATTTAGTAATATATTATTTAGTTTAAACTTAGTTCTAACTTAGAATTTAATATAAATTATATCATTGTCTCTATAGTAGTAGCTTTGAAGTATTAAACTTACTATAATAGTATTTATAATAATAACTTATACTAGTAATACTACTACTAATATACCTTAATAATACTAGCTTTATAGATAAAAGAGAGTAATAGAAGCCTAGCCTTCTTTTTATCTTTTAATACATTCAAGTTAATAGCTATCTCTATAATAATACTACTACTAATATTTATAATAATAACAATGAGAGCTATTACTATACTTAACCCTTAAACTTTAATATAAATATAAATCTTATGAAAACTATGAATAACTATAAAGACTATAGTTACTTTTATAAAAACCTAAATAAACTAGTATTATATAAAGTAATTTTACGATTCTTTTTAGTTTCCTCAAAGTAATTATAATTAAATTTAACTTTGAAATATTACTAGTAGATAAAGCAAGTAATATAGTTAAAAAGAATATAAAATTAAAAGAATAAAAAAGAATCTAATATTAAAAAAAGGTATTTAGTAATAACTCTAAATATTATAAGTATATACTAAAGGTAGTTTGTTCAGTATTCCTTTATTCTAAAGAAGTATATATATTGAAATCTATTATAATTATTAACTAATATTTAAGAAAGCTTAAGATAGTATTATTAAGTAAGATGATTCAAAGCTAGAAATATTATACTATTATGTACTATTAGTATAATATTATTATAATTCGAAGGTTTAAAGTAACTACATTTATCATAGTTAGTATATAGTGGGTGAAAGTATAAGTCTAAGCTAAATACTAAGTATTCTCTATGAAAAGCGAAAGGCTTAGAAAAGTTTATAATAATCAATAAAGTAATAATATAGATAGAAAAGTAACTTATAAGAAATACTAATTGTATTAAAAAGAAGAGATAAAAGTAAAAAGAAAATATATAAGATTATAAGAAGAAAGTAAGGGAAAGAGAAAGAAGTATACTATAGTAGGAATTTCAAGTATTTACTATAGTATTAAATAAGAAGTATATTATTATAAAGAAAAACTATTAATAGTATTTATATAATATTTAGTATAGGTAAAAACCTTATATAACTAGAATCGACTTTGTATTATTTTTGTATTTTGTACTACTTTAGTATTTTATATTACTTTTATATTTTATACTAGTTTTGGTATTAAATATACTTTAGTTATAAAAGCGAATATTACTAGTATTAGGGTTAATATAACACTAAAATAGTTGAAGCTATAGTAATAGGTAACTCAATAGTCAAACTATTCATTTATACTAATAAGAATAGAAGGATTAATCTCTAGATTCACTTCTATAGTATATAGTATATATATATATATACATATATGTACTATAACCTACATATAAATATTACAAATAGAAATATCTAGTTATACATTATTTACGTAATTGATCGATTATAACATTTACTAATTATAAACTAATAATATTCTATAAAGCTAGGCTTTTAGATATAATAAATTAATATTAACGTTTAAAGTTCAATTTACTACTCAAATCTATTTTCTAGCTAATAGTAGTATTAGAACTATACCACTTGAATATTTAAAATAATTATACTATAACATTATAACTAGTAGATAATATAATAAAGGTAAAAGAAATTAAATAGTATTGTGAGATATATTCAATTTATAAACCAATATCGTAGTCTATTTCAATATAGTAAGACAATAGTCAGATAAGTCATTATCAAACTTCTCAATATAAATATATATAGTTCAATTAATAGTACTATATATATCTATAGTAAGAATTAAATTAATATTAGCTTTAATTTTAGACTTCTATAAGGCTAGCTTTCTATATAATAAAATATAGAAACAACTAAATAAGTATAAATAGTACTATATCCCTTTTTATTATATAATATTATAAAAAGAAAAAAACTATTTCAAATACTAGATATTAATAAAAGAATATAGAGAAGAATTTATTTTAATTATAAAATAATAACAGAAAGAACTTTAGCTTAATTAGCTAATTACTATAGAAGATCTTTCTAATTAGAATACTTCATTCAGCTATAGCAAGTTCTTTTCTTCTCCTATATAGGCAATAAGATAACCTTTCTGAAGAGAAAGCTACTCTGTAGTGTCAGGTTAGCATGTTCCGCTTAGCCTGCTTTCTTCTTGGTATGGGGCCCTGTTCTTCGTTTCACTCGTGCGTTCTTCAGATACGCATCACATCCTCTCCGGCTGGACGAGTAGCTACCCAAATCATCCGAACAACAACACGCCACAACTCAGCCAGTCCTCGCGTCATCCTCCATCCCATTTGTTCCAAAGCCGGCTGATCTTCCGAAGGGCCTTCTTCCGCCGTCATGACCGAGGTGTCTTCAACCAGGTTGTATCTTGGAAACCTCCCGCGCAATGGTATGCTTGACCTGGTTCATCGGCCACGGCGTCCCGACGCCCAGCTTGTTCAGCACGGCCGCTGACGTTCATTTTCTTGTCTGCAGCCACCAAAGCTGACGTTGAGGCCCATTTTGCCACCCATGGCACTGGCGAAATAACCGAAATCAAGCTCATGAATGGCTTCGGCTTCATTGAGTACAAAGACGCCATGGATGCCCGTGATGTTGTGCCTGGTAAGCTTGTCTTTGCACAGCTCCCTCTCGCCCCCCGTTCTCCTTGCGCTGACATTTGCAGCTTTCCGTACGTCCTGACGTGCCGTTGACCAGTACACCCAATCCACTTCCGGTCCGGTCCGCTAACCAATGCGTCGCTTCAAAAGACGGATCCGATTTCATGGGCGAACGTCTGACCGTCCAATTTGCCCGTGGAACCCGGCATCGGGAGGGTGCCAGCGGTGGCGGCTTCAACAACGAGCGTGCTCCACCAAGGCCTCGCCGCACTCCCCACCGGATGCAGATTTCGGGACTTCCTACCGAAACCAGTTGGCAGGTCTGTTGAATCTTCTTCCATTCTATCGAGCTGGACACCTGGAGCTTTCCTTCTTGGTAGCGCGTGGGACGTTTGGGATATCTCCTTTCCCAACGAACGGCTTTTCGTCGAACTGTACCCTCCCGGCTCCCAAGCACCCGCGGATGGCCCATTGGACCGGTCTGCGTACGCTACATTAACGACTCTCCTGGCAGTGCACTCACTGATGGAAAATGGAGTCAACGGATCACCCGCTTTTGGGCTCCTTTCCAGTGCGCTGGACGGTCGGCGGTCTTGATTCCTGGGAGATCAGCCCTGTTTACGGCCCAAGCTACACACCTGGACACCAACTTACATGGACTCTGGATCTAGGACCTCAAAGACTTCGCTCGTCAGTCGAGCCTTGATGTCGTCTATTCCGAGACCGGCCGAGACGGCAATGGTCGTGGGTTCGTCACTCTTGCTACCGATGTATTGCACGATTATTCGCTGACGAAAGTACTACAGATTCGTGGAATTCGAAACTCCTGCGGACCTCAGAACAGCGGTGGAGAAGCTTGACGGTCGGGAGTTCAAGGGTAGCCGCGTCACTTGTGTCGCTGATGTCAGTTGCATTATCATCTACGCCGTTCATAGGGCTGGACTGACGTAACACTAGACCCAGCCGGATATGCCACCTCGAGACGTGCGTGGCGCGCGTTCTCGCTCACCGGGTGGACGTCGACCTTACCCGCCGCCCGGCGATGATTACGATCGCCGTGGTCCTCCTCGGGCCTACAGCCCACGCAGAGATGGATACCGTGAGGGGTATCGTGAACGTAGCCCCCGCCGCGACTACTACGATGATCGCGGTCGATACCGATCGCCCCCCCGCCGTCCGACGGACGATTACCCTCCCCCTCGAGGTCGCTATGAAGACCCATACCGCCGGGACTATCCTCCGCCGCCTGACCCCTACATCAACGGCAGGCCGTATGACCGGCCTCCTAGGGATTTTCCTCGAGATGGTCCTTACCCTCGTGACGGGTATCCTCGAGAGTACGACCGTGGTGGGCGCTACTGGTAATTCATCTCCTGTTCACAATCTTGCCTGGCTAAGGCTGTCCTTGACCCTGAATAGATTTTGGCGACACACTCCCGGCGAAGCTACCGGCTGTCAGGAACCAATTCATACTCGCTATCGCTCTGCGCTTGATGAAGCTGGCAGTTAAAGGCGTTGGGCTTGGACGGGGCTTAGCCGCGGAAGCAACCACCAGGAACTTCCACATCGATGAGCGGGAACCTGAGGGCCAATTATTCAACCGGCCGATAATGTATTATTATTCTCTAGGAAATACCCAGATTATTATTCTCGAGTTAAACTATCTTTTTCTGAAATTACGCGCGCTGAAAGCCGACCGCTTCCGTCCATGGACATCTCAAGCGTGAACATTGAACAAGGCACGTTCGCGTCAGCCCACCCGGCAGCCTGGTCCACCAGCCCACCGAGTTTGGTGATAACTCAAGCCTGCGAGTATCGTGAACTCAAGTAGGGATGGATCGGAGTATTGGAGGACATGAAAGCATGTTGTCGACGTTGTTATTTGGGACAACACAGGCTTCACCCTTAGAAATTTGCCATAGACTACAGCAAGCTACCCGTACAACCATACCATCGACTTGCGTAACTCGTCGCAAACAGTGGGCGAGCCACCCCATCCATTGTTGGACAAAAACAAATGCAGCCCGCGGGCAATTTACCGTACACAAAGGGTTCGATGTAAGCCATATATCCTTACAACTCTACGCTGTCTTCTTCCATTGATTGTACACGCCGATCAAACTGCTCACCGTACCGGCGAGGCCGACAACGCCGTCGTCAAGGGCGACCCAAGCCAGCGCTGATGTTGGTACAGTTAAATCACAGAGATCAGAGATGATCTGCAGCTGGCTAGCGGCACGCTCACTTGCGGGCAAAAGTCAGCATGCGATCCTGCATCGAAGCTCAGATAAATGGATAACTCACAGGGCTATTCTCTTGGACTGGACCACGCCCTCCCCTTCCTTCTTGTCCACCTTGGCTTCGCGCTGTTGTAGACGATACAGCGTGTAGGTTTGTGCAACAACGCTACAGATCAACCCCATGGCCCAAAAGCGATAGGCCTCCTTCTGCAGCCTTTTGGCACCTTCCCACTTCTTGATGCCAACAGCGTCGAGAACGGTGGCGGCGTCGAACGTTAGGTAGCCGGCATAACCAAGTTGACGGCCGACGGCAGCATAACGGAGGATAGGATCCATTGTCTTGGCGTCAGATGCACTCGCAGCGGCCTTTATGTGCTCGACATTCTTGCCTACACGCAAGATTTTGCGGGTGAGGCCGAACTGCTTCTTGATAGCATCCCAGGGGGCGATCTCTGCTTTGGAACCGTTGGTGCGGAACAGATACCACGCATAAAAGCGTGCAAAATATTGTAAAGTCCGGAGGACCTTGTCTCGACCGACCGTGGTCGAAACAAACTTAAGATAATGAGCCACCGAAGGGTGATAGACGACTGCGTCAGCGACCATTTTCGGTTCTCACAGACAAGCGGGAGGTCGGGTACTTGGGGCAAAGCAGGTGGGTGCTACGAATGACGAAGACTGTATATTGTCAGGTAAGCAGTGGGCTCTGAAAGGGAAATGCGGACCCGCACTGATGATGGCGATGGAGTTGGAGGTATACTGGTTGCAAAAATCCTGTTTTAGGTATATGCTACAGTTAAAGGATCTACTACTTCCACATGCCGAGGTACACAAGTAAATACTGAAACAGAGGCGCAGCAACTGGATTCCTGGTATTTTGTCAGGAATAACGCGCTCGAGAGGCAGAGTTTGCACCAGCTAAACCTCGGGCGTTAGCGCCGTCTCCATAGGCCTCGCTCTACTTAAACTACTTAAAATAAAGCTTTATATAGTATGCGTAGTTATATTTAGTTATATATAATACATACCAGATTTTACCCCCTAATTATATATAATAATTGAAAGTCTTATAATACTAAAGAGCTATTAGGTTAAATATATATATTATAATAATTTAATATATCTTAAATATTAAGATATCTACTAAAAATACCTTTTTTTTGATTTTTAGAAGAACTAATTAATAGCTAATTCAATATAATACTTTTTAGATAGAAGTTAAAACTTATAACTTATAAAACTATTTTAATCTTAAAATAACTACTTATTAAAACTTCTTTTTAAAACTTCTTTAAGAATTACCTTTAAGTAACTTTCTGAAAATTAAAAAGTATTAATAAATTATTAAAATATTTAAATTAGATATTCTTAAGAGTTCTATTCCTATAGGGGTAAATTATAAAGAAGATTAATAATTCTTTATAGATATTACTTAAGAAGTTTATATAAGGAATATTATAAATCTTATAAAAAAAGTTTAAAAGTTTATATAACCTTTTATAATTTTTATATTTTAAAAACTTAAGAGTATTAATAGAAATAGTTAAACTAAGCCTATATAATAATTTAAATTTTTAAATATATAAATAAGATATTTTAATATTAATACTATTATATAGAAGAAGATATAATAATATAAATTATTAACTTCTATAATTACTTTAGTATTATAGATAACTTATATTTTTAAAATACTATTTTAGTATATCATAAGATACTTTAATACTCCAGATTTAAATATCTAACTATAAAAATAATAATTAAAATATAATTTGAAAAGTAGTAAGATATTATATATAAGGCTTAAATAGTTAACTATACTCTTTTTATTACTAAAATATTTTGAATTTATAATTTTATAATTTTATTGGTTTTCTTACTAATTAAGTCTTATATATAAAACTATATACCTATAATTTAAAACTATTTAAACTTTATACTTTTAGATAAAATTATTTTAGTTATTATAAAGGTAATTTAATATTTCCCTAAGGCTTTCTTATATAATAAGATTAACTATAGTATTTTGAATACTATAATAGAAACTCTAACTACTATTTTAAATTCTTAAAGTAATAAGAAATACTTCTAAAGCTTAGATGAACCCCTATACTTTCTAAAATATAAATTAAATTATACTTTAATATATTATTACTATATATACCTTTAGTTAGCTTATAAAGACTAGATATTAAATATCTTAATTAAAAAGAAAATTAAATAATTATTAATTTTAGATTTAGACTTCTTAAAGAATATTTAGACTTTTAGATAATAATAACTATATAACTAGCTTTCTAACTAAAGTAGCTATAACACTATATAGTAAATATACTATAAAGAGGGATTTTGGTAATACTCTCTTTAAAACTCTTTTATTCTTAATTTAGACACCTTAATTTATATCTTCTGAAATATAGAATATTTTATCATTTTTTAAAGAGTTCTTATAAGAAATTATATTGAGTATAATATAAAACTTATACTCATTAAAAGCTATAGAAATACTGAGATCTTTATTATAATTAGTAAAAATAAAGAGGTTAAGTTATATCTATATAATATTACTTTTTATATTATTCTAATTATAAACTTTATCTCTTTTTAGTAATTATGAAAATAAAGCTATTAGTAAGATATTAGGTTAAACTACTTATTTTAACTATAGAAGAATAATTATTCTAAAATTATAATTATTAATATTTAATATAATTAGTAAGTCTTTAAATACTATATATCTTATAAGAGATTAATTATACTAGTAGTATAATTAGTATAGTATAAG
>AMCV02000004.1:855211-890338 GCA_000350065.2 Colletotrichum orbiculare MAFF 240422
AGGATTATCATAATAGTTAAATAGGCTTATCTTAAGAGTTATATTAAATTGTATTCTTAGAGTAAGATTAGTAGGATTTTTATAAGATATTTAAAATTTTTAAAATATTACTAAGTTTATACTTATAAGTTTAATAAGTATAGGTATTTCTTAAGAATTAAAGTTTAACTAATTATCTTTAGAAATTAATAGTTATAAGATAATTATAAAATTTATATAGTTATTCTAATAAGTATATTATTTTAAATCTTTATAGTAATTACTAACTACTTTAATCTTAAGCTATTATAATATAATATAATTAATATTTTCATATATATAGTACTTAATAAAGTTATTTATATAGAAATACTATTAGGCTATTAAATATTAAGTAAGATTTACTATTTTAATAAAGTATTATATAGTTTATAGAAGTCTTTCTTCTTATAATAATATCATTTAAAAGTAGGTTTTAATTATTTTAACTTTAAACTTATTATAGGAGAGTTATACTACTAATTTAAAAGATATATTATCTTCTTCTTCTATATTGATAATTATATATTCTTATTCCCCTTAGAAGATATATCTAAAGTATTTATATTATTAATAGACTTCTAAAAGAAGTATTATTTTAAGAGAAGTAAAAACTTATAGTAATTTCTTAGTATTAAGGTTATTGAAGATTAAATAGTATAATAATTATAGTTCTTATAAGTAGTATATGTTAAAAAGCTTCTTACGTATTTTATAAAATATATATAGTATATTAAATATTTTGAAACCCTTCTAAAAACTAAAGAATACTGATTATAATATAATTAAGCCTCTTATATAGAAATTAAGTATTATTAATAAGATATTAGTTTTATTAATTATATTATAGTTATAATTAGATTAGATATTACTTATATAGTAAGCTAATTATTATATTGTAATTAAAACGTTTTAGATAACTATTATATAAAGGTTAAATAAATAATATGATATTTTAGTAAAATAAAAAGCTTTTACCTTAAGTTTAACTCTAAGGCTAGAGATCTATTTAATAGTTTTATAATTATTATGAATATTAGTTTTATAGATAATAGTAATAACTAAAAGAACTTTTAGATATATATTATATATTTCTTTAGAAGCTTAATAGTATAATAAGTTAATAAATAAAATACTATTACTATTTTAATAACTAAAATAAAGCTTTTAGTTTTATCCTAAGCTACTTAAGAGGCTATTTTTATTAGTTATTTTATTATTATATTCTAAGTAGACTTTATAATAAATATATTTAATAGAAGTAAGATATATAAGCTTCGCCTTACTATTTAAATCTAATATAATAACTAGTAAATAATATATCTTATAATTATTAAAATAGTATAATTATATATAAAATTATAATATATGAATATCTATAATTACTAATTATAATAAGAAGCTATATAGGGGTATTTTAAGATTAAATATATACTTTTAAGAAATCTTATAACTAATAGCTTTATAAAACTTCTCTAGAATTACTAGTTTAGTATTTTTATTATTTAGATTAATATAATAGATTAATTAAACTATTTAAGGTTATAATAAGAGGAGGAATTTTAAAAGGAACTTTTAATATTTAAGGATTTTAATAAAAGTTTTAATAACTAGTTAGAATCTATAAATCCTAAGTTATAATAATAATAAGACTAAATAAAGGATTTAAAAGTATTAGAAGTATTTTCTAGCTAATAAGAAGTATCTAAATAACTTATAAATAGTACTATTCTTTTTATTATAAGGGTAGAAGTTTAATAAGAGTAATAGAATAATAAAAGGAGTTTTTTATAAAATATAAATAGAAGGTTTAATTAGTATTATTTAGAAAGGCTAGCTTATAAATAGAACTCTTAAGGTTAGGGGAATATATTAGGAATAATATACTTAAGAGGTAGAGTTTATACTAGTTAAACCTTAGGTATTAGTACTATTTCTATAGGTCTTATTCTATTTAAACCGCTTAAAATAGAATTTTATATAGTATATATAGCTATATTTAGTTATATATAATACACACTACATTTTACCCCCTAATTATATATCATATATTTTAATAGAGGCATTTTGGTAGTACGCCGCTTTGCTAATAAAAAATCTCTATGCGTCCTAATATTTAGCTGGCTACTATAAGAATACTACTAAGTTTCTTCAGTATGAAAATATCAATGAAAGTTTAGCGAAAAATGGGAAAAGTATTAGAGAAAAAAGGTTAATTAAAATAATAAAGTATAATTAGAATTGAAGTTTAGAGTTGGTAATAGTATATATAAAAAGAGCTATTAAAAAGTCTATTAATTTAATAAAATACTTCTTTTAAAGTATTAGGTATTAAGTAATTAGACTAATATATATTATATCTATTATATATAATTAGAACGTAGAATATAGTATATATTCTATATAACCGAATATACTTAGAGAAACTTTGTAGAATAAATTATATTATTATTATTTATTAACAAATCGCTTAAGCAACTATAAAGATATTAGATATCTAGCTGGAATATATTAGTATAAACCTATAAAGTATGTAAATAAGATATATTTCTCTTAATTCAGTATATCTTTCTAGAAAGAGATTTCTAGAGCTGTTTTCTATTTACATAAGCTTTATGATAAACTTAAAAATAGATTTTTTTATTCTTAAATCTTTTAAGAAAGTTATACAATTTCTAAATTATCTCTTTTAAGTTTTTAAATAATACATATTAGTTATATTAAGAAGTATAATAGTTAATTAAGTAGTATTAATTTTAGCTTTAGTATTTTTCATCTTATTAACTACGCATCTTTAAGTTTTAATAGAAATTATTATTCTTTTTTTATAGCTATATAGTTTACTTCTTCTTTTCTTTCATTATGTAGTATTATGAAAGAGTATATAACTTCTCCAAATAGGTTTTGTTTACTATTACTTTTACTAATTTATATAGAAACTTCGAAAGATCCTCTTTTATTTGGGGAAATTCCCTTAGAGAAATCCCTATTACTTCTAATATATTCCCTCATAAATCTAAAATCATATAGCAAGTAATAAAAATTTTATTTTATTTACTATTGATAAAATGATTAGTAATAAAGCTATTATTCAAAACAATAAAAGTGTAACTAATAATAAGAGTTTTAAGGAAGAGATATTTTATTGTTCTTAGAAGGTTATATAACATTTATACTTACTTCAAAGTTATTTATTTCTATTTTCAAAAAATAGAGAAAACTTATTATTAAGAGCTTTCTTATAATTAAAATTATTAAGATTCCTATACTTAAAGCTATTGAAGTAATTCTAATTTTATTCAATTAAAAATCTAAATATATATAATAAAACGTATATAGCTATATAGGCCACAACACTAAGCTATAAGCCATGCTGTAAAGCGACATTTTAAGAATTTAAATACTCTATATATTCCGTATTTCAGTAGTAATAATACAAGCTATTTTACTTCCTTATATACCTTCTATATAAGGCCTAGAGGCCCCCTTGGGTAGCTTCTTTTAATTTATTATAATTATAAGCCTAGTTAGCTTAGGTTTAGTATTTTCAGATATTTTATTTTTAGTATTTTCGAGTGCCTAAACCCCTTTTTTTGCTAAAATCGAATAGTCTATAATGACTTCGACAACCCTTTTTTACTAAATTTAAATATAGCTTATATATATAAGAACTTCTCTTTAATTCTTTTAAGCGTATATATAACTACTTATCTTAAGGTATCTTTATATATCTCTTTTAATACTAATATTGTTAACTTCTTAAAAGTATTCTTATAGTACCCTTTCTCTTATTATACTATTAAGCCGGCTACTTCTCCTTCTTTTAACTTTACTCCTCTTTTACCTCTCTACTCTACTTATATTTATATTAACTTTTTAAATAGTATTCCTTCAGCTATAATAAACTCAACCTATAGTAATTACATCTCAAAATCTGAATATTTCTTTTCACATATACTAATATTATTTAATATATCTAGGGGGTAGAAAAAATCAAAAGGCCTATATAATACTTTAGTTTGATTAGATTATAAGAATAAATATAATATGAAGTCTACTAAATAGTAATACTAGTTTATATAACGCTTAATTGGTCTATTTACATATATTCGAGTACTTTATTCTAATTTGAATAAATTATACTCTTTGACAACTTATATTCAGGCTATATAGTATATTACTTGTTTATTATAATTATAAGCCTAGGAATGTTTGATTAATATCTCAACTACTATAAAGTAATCAATATAAAGAAAAGTGTTTTAAGCTATTATATTAGTCTTTCAATAAACTATTTAAGAATAATATATTTAGCTATTAGTAATTTGAATATAATAGTAAATTTATCTAATAGTTCTAATTCAAACTATTAGTATATTTTATTATAACTTTATATAATTAGTTACAATATGTAGAAGTACTTTAACCCAGGTATTAATTAGATCTTAATATACGAATAATAATCGATTTATTGGAATTTAATTAATAATTTCTTTAAGAAAATACTATTTAATAAATATCTAAAGAAATTGAGCTTTTTACTCTTACAACTAAAGGTATTTTTGATTATTATATAATAGATCTTAGATTTTAAATAGTCAAGGAATCTAATTATAAAGAGATAAAGAACTATTATAACATTATTTAAATTTAGATTGATATAATAATTAATAGTTGCTTTTTGATATTTATTTGAATAGAACCTTTAAATTATGATATTAATTCTTTTTAAATTCTTCTAAGACTTTCAAAATATCAGCATATTGAAAGTAGTTTCATAATATAGTAGTAAGCTAAAGTAGAATAGTATATAACTTTAAATAAGGCTAATTTGAATATTTCTAGTTCAGTATAATATAATAAGTAGTATACTATCTATTTTTGAATAGCTATATATTAAATTTTGAGAATTTAGAGAATTCTAACTATTTAAAGGTAGATTTAAGTATTTAGTGAATATGTTTCGCTTAGTTTAGTTCTAATTTAGTATTGGAATATAATTAAGGTTGATATTCTAAACTCAAAAATCAAGAATCTAGCTAAAAATAGAGAAGCCTTCTTAGTTTTATTTTATATTAATAAAGGATTAATAAAAGATTTTAGTAAAATACCATTTATTTCAATTATTCTAATAAGCAACTTAGATACAATATCTTAGCTTAACGTAAAATACTTATATAATTTCAAAGATTATTTATACTTTCCAAACGATTATAGGTATATCAAGTATACTATTATAAATCTATATATTAGATTCCTATATATGTAAAAAATAGTTACTATTTAAAATAGGCTTCTTAAATAAGATAAATAATTTGAAGCTCTATGCTTTCTACTAGAGGTTATTAAAAAGGGGAGAGTTAAATTCTAAAGGATATATTAATAAACCTAAAGAGGTATTTCTTAACTTTTTCAAAGTTAGAATTACTCTTTTAAGTAGCAAGTCTAATAGTAGTAGCTATTATTCTTCTAATTTGATATATATAAATATTAATTCTATTTCTTTTGAAGAATTACTTATAATCTTCCCTATAATTCTTTTAACTATTCAAAGCTTTTATTTATTTTTAGTAAATATAGTATTTGATAACTAGAGAATAATCTATATCATTAATTTAATAGATTTCCTTGAGAAGAAATGTTTCAATTAAGTAAAATAAAAGATATTATCTGATACGGTTTCACCAATCTGTTTATAATTAGATAAGATAAATAGGTAATTAGAAAAGCCTTTAATAGTCTAAAGGAAAAGAATATACTAAACCTAATATTAAATAATGTTGTTTATATTGAAAATTGTTGTATGGATATAATTTTAAACATTATACTTCTTACTTAATCAGACTAAGATCTAATATGTAAGTCTTAATTATATGTTTACATTTAACTTACTTAATTAATCCTTTATTATAAAATATTTATTGAGAAAGTATGATTTCGTATTTATAAATATAAGTCAGTTTTAAACTATCTTATAGTTTTTTTAAATAGTTTAAATATTATTCGAGAATCTCTAAGTACACTATTTTCTCAATCTTACTTCAAAATAGGTCTCTGAGAAATATAATTTCATGATACCTATATATAGTACTTCTAAACAAAATATTATCACTAGAGTACTTTTAAGTATTTAATTTTCAATATATACAAAGTAAAGGTTATAAGACTAATATAATGGAATTATTCTTATTATATACAAACCTACTCTTAATAAGTTATTTCTAAATAGATCTTAGAGTTATATTTAACTTAGTTATATTACTATATCACTTAGGATCTATTCAACTTTCCTAAGTTTTGTATAGGTAACTTATAAGTATTGATTATTAAAGATGAATGTTTAGACTTTTTCTTTATATTGATATTATTTAATAAGATTTATAATTTAGTTTCTTAAGTATCAATAATATTTGAAACTTAGCTAAGATAATAGAAAGGCGTTCTAATATAGAAGATTTAATAAGATATTAGAAGAGTTATAATAATAATTAACAGAGAAATTAATTACTAAATATAAATATTATCACAAGATATTAAGATTAAGCTATTTCCTTTGTATATTGAAGAATTAGTTAGAATATATAAATATATGAGAAAAGAAGTTAATATTCAAAGAATAAACGTATAAAAAGCTGGGAATTACTATTTATATTCTAAGTAGAATTAATACAAATAGTAATTATATTATATAATATAATTCTAAATATTTAAAACAATTAGCAATTACTATATAAAATTAGAGAAGTTTGATTTGAATAGTAGTTTTATTAGTAAGTATTAAAATATACTTTGGAGTTTTATTAAGACTTATAAGTTTACTAGCGATAGATTTATACTTATAGTTATTAAATATACTTACTTAAGAAGTATTCTAAATAGAATATTATAAAAGGTCCTTTTAGGTTAAACTGAAAAGACGTATTAGATATCTAGTAAGGTCTATTTGAAATAGTTATAATTCTATGAGATTTAGATTCTTTCTTTCTTAAATATCAGTATTCTTTAAAATCTCAAATTTAATAAAATAAGATATCACTTAGGATAAAACTTATATACAATATTTATAAACGAAATTATAAAGTTACTAATTAAATTAAATACTAGAGGAAAAGAAGCTCTTATTCTTAGAATATTTAGATAATTGAAACTAATAAGAAAATCTAATACAAATATTTCTTTTCTATTAATTATCTAATTAATATCAGAAGTAATTTAAGATATTAAATCAAGCCTAGAATTAGTTTTAAAAACTAATAAGAAAGGTTTAATTATATTCAAGTTTATATTCAAACTATTTTTAAATTCCTAATTAGCTTTAATTAGAATACCTTATTCGTAATAGAAATTAGAATTTAAGAGATGTATCAATAATTAGAAAACTAAATAATATATTTAAAATAAGAGTTCTAACTAGTTGAATAGAATACTTAGTTTACATAAGTATAGCAATAAATATATTATAATTCTATTAGTTACACCATACTATAAGATATATAGTAACTATACGTATTTCTATATATATAACAGTATACTTTCCATACCTTACTAGTAATAAGTACTAGGTACCTAATACTAGCTATAGTTAATTACGTAGTTATTAGTAAGTAATTACTATATTATAAATCTAGAGCCTTATATAATACCTCGTATTATATAATATAGGAATAATAAGAATAAATAGCTAGAATATTCCTTTATACCCATATAATAAGATTATATATAGTATATATTATCCCCCAGATAAACCAATACTAATTAGTAGTTAACCCTTCTATTACTATTATCCTATAAATTAATAAGGTTTATTATAGTAGAAGAAGTAATTATAAAACTCTATATTTAAAGTCTATATAAGATAAAGGATTATAAGATTTATTATTTAGATACCTCAGATTACTCTCTACTTTAGAATCCTACTAAGAACTTCTAAATTATATACTAACCCCTTATAAATATTACTATTAAAGAATTAACTATATTCGCTTATTATAATTCAAATACAATACTCTCTATAATACTATCAACAAGTTAACTATATACTTAATATAGTTACTTATTAGAATATATTTAGTAAATATAATAACTTTTCAAAATATCACTAGATTTTTATAATACTAAGGATTATAATATTCCTAACTTCTTATTCTTAAGAAACCTCTAAGGTTTACTTAAAACCCCTTCTTTCTATTCTTTTCTCTCTTATAGGCTTAACTAAAAATGATAGTATTACTATACTTAAAAGAGCTTTTAACTTCAATAATAATATCTAATGTAATACCTAAAGTTAAAAGATTACTTTTAAATATTTTAAAAACCCTTAAAATAGTAATATTAAAAATAAGTATTATGTTACCTATAAAACCCTTCTACTATATAAATATTAACCTCTTCAGGAATATCTAAAACATCAACTATACTAACTTATTAATTGATAATATTATTAAAGTCTCAGCCTTTTTAACTTATCATATATCTCTCTATAACTGTGTGGAAATATATAGTTAAAAGTTCTTTTAAATATTTTAAAAAGATTTTAAAGAATAATTTAAATCTATTTAATAATTTAGTAATACTTGAATAATCTACTATTTTTAAAACTATTTTATTTACTATAAGGTTAAAATTAATATTAATAGTAACTATATATATAATATCTTCGCCTAGCTTATTAAATAGGAAGACTTTAATACTTGAAGTAATAATAATATCAAAAGCCTTAAAGAATAATATATAACCCTTCAAATAAATTTTCAGTACTTCCTAAACCTTTTTAAAAATATTATATCTACTAAGTTATATCTTAATTTACCTCTTTATAAAACTAAACCTAAAACTTAAAAAATAGAACCTATTATAACCTGCTTATAAATAACTAAAGAAGGATAGTAATAGTATAACTAGTTAACTCTTATACTTCTAGTATTAATATTATAACCCTAGCTCTCCTTATAAGTCTTACTAGTATATAGTTTTTTTTAATATAAAGTTTCTCTAGCTATAGGAAATCTGTTATAAATGTAATAGCTTATAGTCCTTAAGGTAATTTAAATACCCCTTATATATTACCTCTACTACTCTTTTTAATAATATATTAGCTAAGTATATTATAAACCTTATAAAATTATATAATAAGGATATAAAATATAGTAAAGATCTATATAATATATTTAAAATAAAGATCTATATTTTTAATAATTACTACTTTAAGCTTAGTATTTTATATTATATATAAACTAATATATTTTGAATTATACTGAAGGATTAAGCTCTTAAGTATTGCTTTAAATACTTAAGTAACTCTAGTATTAACTTATAATTTATATAGATACCTTATTATATTAAAAAGTATTTTAAAAATAATAAGTCTTAATAGTTATATCTTTCTTATTAGTAAAATACTACTTTTTAAAATATTATAATTAAGAACCCTAAGAAGAATAAAAAGAAAACTCTTAAAACCTTTATATTTAAACTTAGATATATCTAGAAAGCCTTCCTATTAAACTTCTATATAGATATAATATTCTAATTTTAATTTATAAGTATATATTATAATATATTTAAATACTAATTAATTCTTTTTAGCTTTATAATAACTTTTTAGAATCTTTATAACTAGTTAAGATTAATAGTAAGTAATATTATATTAATCTGAAAGTTATAATATATTCAGAATAGTAGAAATAGAAACTAGAGATAAGTTAATAATTAACTTTAAGTTAACTATATATATAACTCCCCTTAAGAATACCCCTAAAATACTATACTATAAAATACTTAATACGTTATTTATACTACTTTATAACACTTATATTTATCTATATTAGATAGAATTTATTCTTCTTCTATCGTTATATATAGCTATTTAAATAAGAAGTACTATATATATAGCAAAATGGGTTATTAGTTTATAAGGTATACTTTTAAGGAGAAGTATACCTTATTTAACTATTATAAATTGAATATAAACCTTAAGATATTTTTTATAATAATATATTAAGTTTTCTTTATAAATTATAAGGGTTTTAGTAGTCTAGATAATAACCTCGAGGACTCTCTTTATAATAATAAGCTTAATAGTATTATTACGTAATACTAAATATAATATAACATTAAAGATTAAACTACTACTCTTTCTAAATAATATTTAGTATTATTTTCTAAAAAAAACCCTTCCCGCTTGACGTAGTAGTTTAACGTCTAGCTGGTTCTTACTATTACGGCAAGAATAATAGGTTCGAATCCTATAGTAGGTAAGTGCGACTAGTAGCTATATGCCTTCTAATTATATGAACTATATAGTAACTACTACTAATTATTAGCTCCTACTATTAGCTATTAATAACTAGTAACTATTAATAGCTAGTAATAGCTACTACTAGCTAGCTAATATTAGTATTATATAACTATAATCCTTTATAGAATAACTATAATAGATAGACTTATACTTTCTCTATTTATCAAATATTATATTAACTAACTATATTTACTACTTAAAGTTTCTTCTATTTAAATAATTCCTTAGAATTAGTAGTATCTTTAAGGTAAATAAGGTAAAAGCTAATAACTAGGTATAACTACTTATAAAAAGTCCCGGAGAGGCATATGACTTTAAATAGATCAAAGACTTTCAATATAACTACCAATACTAATAAAAACCCTATTACTCTTAATAGAAATAAGATTATAAGGATTCTCTAAAACTAAGTAATATTCTATACTTTTATTTAGAGTAATACTTCTAATTATAGAATTACTAAAAAGGTTGGTACTATAGCTTCTATATTTATATTTATATTGAAAAACTACTATTTATGTATTACATTTTAAAGTATTTTACCTAATTTAAATACTCCTAGTTTCTCAATTACTAAGTACTCCTAGTTTACTATACTTAAGTAAACTATTAATCTTTTGAGAATTCTCATACCTCTATAAAGTAAACTAGTAATAATATATTTTAAAAGAGTTTTTCTAATTACTATATTTAGGATAGTTAATATACTTATACTTCTTAGTACTATCATATTTTATATAGTATTATATAATACTCTTTTATTATTCTATTTTATAGATATAAATTACCTTAGTATTATATTTAATAATATTTATTACTAGCTCTATTAAAATAAGAAGGTTATATTAATTATTTAAAAATAGGAATACCTGTTAATACTCCTTAATAGGGAGAAAATAATTATCTCTATATATTTTATAAAAATAGAAATATAGAAACTCTACTACTATTTTAAATACCTAGCTATTATATACTTCTATAATATTCTTAATAAAGCGGGATATCTAATTAAATATTATACTTTCGAAGTACTTAAGAAATACTATTATTAATATTAAATATATTGTATAGCCTCTTTATACTTTCATTTACTATTTATAGTAACATTAACTTTAACTTTAAAGTTATTCTTAATATTATCTATATTAATAGTTATAGTATACTCTATATTATTAATACTATAATTGTATTTAATACTACTTAATTTCTACTAAATATCTTGGTAAAAATAATATAAAAAGCCCTTAAGGTATATTAGATTAATATATAATAAGGTTTTCCTAATTTCATTACTATTAATATAAATATAATATTTCAATTTAAAAACTTTAAATTAGAAGTAAAAATAATAAGATTAATAATCTATATTATTCCTATCAAAATATATAATAGTATTAGTAAGATTGAATAATACTATATATTCTTCTACTATATATATAAGATTTACTATAATAAGATACTTATTACTACTTGAGAAGTATTCTTTTAAATAAGATATAAAATAATTAATAATACTACTAAGCTGAATAGTCTTATATTTATTCTACTTATTTTTCAAATATCTTCCTACTTTATAGAAGATTTAGGTTTTTCTCTAGATATTATTATTTAGACTTATTTTATATATAAAACTACTAAAAAGATCTATTATAAATATACTAAGTATACTATTAATACTATTTTAATAATATATAGTAGTTATAATATTATATTTATAATAAACCTTTTATTCTAATCCCTTATATATATATAATAAGAGAAAAATAATTAGTAAGACTTATACTACCTCTTTATTATATATAATAAGATATATATCTATAAGCTTTTTTATAATTCTTCAGAGTTTCAATCTATAGTTATAAAACTATATCTTTAAAATAATAACTGAGAAATCTTACTAGACTATATTCTCAAAATACTAATACCTAAAGGTATTTATAAGAAGTCTATAAAAATCTATATTATTACTATAGAAGACTTAATATTATATAGAAATATACGCTTTTATAATAATACCCTAGTTCTACTTATAGCTATCCCTATAAGACTTCAGAATACTTAGTAAATACTACAAACTACTATTATTATAAATAATAATAAGATTACTGCTAGTAATAATAATAATCCCCTTTTTATTTAAATAGTTAGTAATATACTACTTTAATTTGAAATACTTTAGATCTAACTAACTTTAAGTCTTACCATATATAAACATAACTTACCTTCCCTAGAGTTTAACTGAAAACTATATTTTATAATATACTTTATAATTAAAAATTGTTAGATATAGTATAATACTTAACTTTTATAAAAGAAATATTATTATAATACTTAAACTGCTATTTAAAGAATCAATTAAAAAAAGGGTTAAGAATATTATTACTAATAGTATTATAGAGATTATTTAATAAAACCCTACTTTTTATAAGAATTATAAATACTTTAAATCCCATATTATTAATAAAGTCAAAAAGGAAGTTGTTAATAAAATACTTGAGAAGTTAACACTTATAATCTAAAACCTTAGAGATAATGATGAATTTAAAATATTAATATAATTACTAATAATCTAATAAAGTAGCTAGTAGTTAGTTTTTATTATAATTCTAGCTTTCTTCTAATATATTAGTATAATAATATAGCTCTATAATATTATATAAGCTTATACTTAAGTTAAAATAGAATTTATAAAATATATTATAATTAACCTATTTTCATATTTTAAAGATTAATACTTCCTAAGCTTTATTATAATTATTATTAAATTACTATATAGCTTTATGAAAACTAATACTTACTAATAGGTAACACATTCTAAATACTATAGAAAATAGTTATAAATAGAAATATTAATATATAACCTATACCTCTTTATCTTATATCCTAAAGATAACACCTTTAGCTTTATAAATATATAAACTAATAATACCCTTAGCCTTTTAAATACTACTTTCTTATACTATAAAAATAAGAAATTCTAAAAAGCCTTATTTAAAACTAGACCTAAAATAATCCTCTTAAAAGTAATACTATTAGTATTTAATAGAAATATCGTATTACTTAATAGTAATACTTTCTATTTATATTAAAAGTATGAAAAGTAAAGGTTTGCCCTTATCAATATGTATATAGTACCTAAAACACTCAAAAACATATATATGAAATAATATATATATAAAATATACCTTACCTCAACATATTAGCTTGAAGTATTATTCAACTTCTCTTATATAGTATAAAAATAATAACCCTGAAGTAATAATACTACTATATTTAATAAATACTTTAAATAGTAAATTAAATACTTTAATTATAACCTTAACTTTGAATTACTTCACCTTTCTAAAATATACTTTTATATCTTTATTAATAGCTTATTTACTAATAATACTAACTTCTTATTTTAATTAGGATTTATAATAAATTTAAGTTAAGAGACTACTACTAGTAATAACTAGTTTAACTTCTGTAGTAACACTATATATTTTTCTTCTACTAAAAAAAATAGAATTATTAGCAGTATATTTATCTTAGAGATTCATATTATAATAGTTAGTATAAACCTTATTTATACTATAGTTATATTACTTAAAGAAATCTCTTAATATTAAAAACTCTTTTCAATCCTAATTATTATATATACTAACTTATACTTATTTTATAAGTATTTTATAAAACTTAGTACTACTAAATAAAATGCTTTATAATTAATATTATAGTATTAAAATAGTTATATAAATACTATAAGCTTTATAGAATATAGTAGATTAATAGAGATAATAATCTTACTAATGCTTTTATAAAAGGTATACTAAGTTATACTCTTAAGAGATTTATTAATTTAAATTATATAGCTATTTAAATAGAAAGATAAGTAATTTAAGTAAAATAGATAAATAGGTATTTAAATATTATTAAGATTAAAAGGTATAGATTGCTAAGACTATTATTTTTTATATAAATAGATAGATCTTAAGGTATATAGTAAAAAGAAAAAGTTAGTAGTATTAGTTATATTATACTATTAGATATATAGTAATTATACGTATTACTATATATATGGTAGTATGCTTTCTATATCCTATTAGTAGTAAATACTAGGTATTTAGTATTAGCTATAGTTAATTACGTAGTAATTAGTAAGTAATTACTATACTATAGATCTAGAACCTTATATAGCACTTCATATTATATAATATAGAAATAATAAGAACGAATAGCTAGAATACTTCTTTATACTTATATAGCAAGATTATATATAGTATATATTACCTTCTAGATAAACTAACAAATTCCTATAGAACTAATTTAAAGAAAGTTAAAATATAATTTTAAACTTTAACTAATCAGAATAGTAATTTTAAGTATTTAAGAATGAGGTTAACTAGATAGGGGGAAGTAGTAATAAGAATTTCAACTAGAGATTAATATTAACAATTATATGATACTTTTTAAAAAGTATAATAATAGTATTTTATGTTTTATAGATTATAAATAGGATAGTTCTGCTAGTATTTATTTCTTCAATTAGTTATAGGAGTTTAATATATGTAGTTTCAATAGTTTCATAGTATTCCGTATTATTTAAAATATAGTATTAAAAAACAAACATCTTTCTATTAAGATTTAAGTATGTATTAGATTGCTAATTATATTTTTCAATATTTAGAGAGATATTACTAACCTATTAGAATTATTATAAAAGTATTTTATAAGAACCTTAAAAATGAAGATTATAAAACTAAAGAAGAAAGGTCTTGAGTAAGAAGTGAATTATTAAGGTATTAAGGTTAAGCTTCTTTTTAAATACGGTTTTACTTATAAAATAGAAATAGATAGTTATTTAGAGCAAAATAACATAAAGATTTATATGTATAGAGATATATAATTAGTCAATTTACTATTAAATTGTTTTTATAGTAATACTAACTGTTTAATTCTCTCAAATCTTTATAGTATTTATCATATAATTCAACTTTAAAGTTTTATAGTTTGATATTACTAATATATGTCTAAATCTTATAAGGGACTTTAATAGATTTCTGATAATAATTAAACTACTTAGTAGACTTAAAGTTATAGGAAAATATAAGAACTTGAAAAGAGTCTTTGAAGGTTTTAAGATATACTTTTTGTGGTATAAAGTCTTTGATATTATACTAAAGTTATTCAACCTCTTATTATATTTCGAAGAGTTTTTTCTGTTTCTCAATAATAGTTGAAGTATCTATATCTTATTCTATGTAAATAATATCTTTTATATTATAAAGTAGTTAAAAAGAATATTTTTAAGATTATTAAAAGTGTGAAATATGTTTATAAACTTAAGAAATACAGTTTTATTACGTATTTCCTGGCAGTTTGAATAATGAAAAATTAAAAGTATTAGAAGATGTATCTAATTTATAATATATATATATTATTAAAGTTGACAGATATTATAATTTCAAATATAGAATACGTCTAATAACACTATTTCTAATAGTATTTTCTATTATGAATAGTAATTAAAATATATTTTAAGAAATTTATATATATTAAATAAAAGTAAGTTTAATTTACTATATATACATTATAAGATAATGAGATGCTTTGTTTATATACTTTTCACTTTTAAGATATATTATGAATCTTTATCAATCATTTAGAGATATTATGAACTATATAATCTAGTATTTCTGTAATTTGAAATTCTTAGTATTATAGTTTAGAGGTTTAGGGGGTATTAATAAGATATCTTACATATTCCTAGTAACTAGAAATATTGAGTTTATAAATTATTAAGAAACTTGAAAATTAAACTATAAACACATTTTCTTCTATTCATAAAGTTAATCTAATAGAAAACTATTTAACAGAATATTATTATAATGTTAATAATAAACTAAAATTTCTTAGTTTCAAATATATTTTAGAAGCAAATATAATATTTAAAGAACTATTTTGTAATGTTAAGTTTAATTTTAGAAATACTTAAAGAATCTATTCTTATAATAACGATCAAACTATCAAGCTAATAGTTTTAAATAGTAAATACCTATTTACTAGGTTTTAATATCTAGATATTTAATAAATATAATTATATTGAGAATATTGAAAAGAGAGTTTTGAAATTATCTCGATATATAAATTTAATACTATTAGAACAAATAGATAGGTAGGTAAATTAATAGTTAAGCTATTACTATAGATAATTATAAAATCAAAAGAAATATACCATAATAAAAGTAGTTTTCTCAAGAGGAAGACTTAGTCAAAGTATTCTTAATGATAATAGTTAAATAGAAGGAGAAATAGTAATTTAATTAATAATATAATTAACTATTTCTAACTATTATTTATAGAGATATTGAAATTCTTATATAGGAGGTTTATTTTAGAATTCTAGCTATACTACTAGAGTTCTAGCTATACTACTAGAGTTCTAATTATAGCTATAGTATATAAGCTACTATAGCTATAGTATATAAGCTACTATAGCTATAGTATAGAAAGTACTATAACTATAATATATATACTTTAGTATAATATATAAACTACTATAATTATAATATATAATATATTATGACTATAGTATATAGGCTAAAGTATAGTATATATTATAGTATAGCTATAGTATATTAGCTGCTATAGCTATAGTATATTAAGCGTCATAACTACAATATCTATAGCTTGAACTACTTCTAGTACTTAATGAAAAAGTAAACCCCTATACTTTTACCTTATTTACTTAAGAACTACTAGGGGTAAAAAGATAAAATAAGTATATATTTATAAAGCGAGTTTTATATAACTCATTCATATAGAAATGTCATAGAACCTTCTATTACTTCTATTAGACTAATAGAAATAGAAGTCTTTTATATATTAGAATAGATTTAACATCTCCCTAAAAGGTATATTTCGCTAGTATATAGCTTCCTTATATAAGAACTTATAAAACTTAATATGAAATGAAAAGAGAAAGATAATACTAGGTTATAAAACCTAAAACTATAAAAGGTAAAAAAAGAAAGACTTTTAAGATATCTTTTTTTAAAATTTAGATAAGATTCGCTTAAATTTTACTAAACATATTCTAATTTAGTGAGCATATCAATCATTTATCTTCTATATTTATATAATATATAAGGGTATTTTTATCTCTAATAAAATCTCTTATAAGGTGACATCTTATATTAATATATTTTGCTTTTTTATAAAACTTAGGATTTTCAACTAGCTTTTTCACTACTGAATTTTCTATACGAATCTCAAATTGTTCAACTTTAGATAATCCTAATCTTAAATTCATATAATTATAATTATAATATAGATAAGATTACTTCTTTATAAATACCTAATAAAATAATATATTTAACTTCACAAACAGATAAAGCTATTCCTTTTTATTTTATAGTAGAATAACTTATAATATTACTATTTCTTTTCAAATAGAAAATATAAAAGAAAGTAGATTTTCTATTATCTAGATTTCTTATATAATCTGAATTAGTATATTCTTTAGCATTCTTAATAGAAGATATATCTTTATAATTATAAATAAACCTATATTCTTTATTATTGTTTAAATAACCCTATATATAGTTAAAGGCGAGAAAATGATTTTTATTTAATTTATAAACAAATTGAAAACAGGCTATTACTATAAAAATAATATTAAGTCTTATATTTAAAGATAAATATAATAGAGTTCCCATTTCCTATTGAAACTTTAAAATATCTTCTTTTAAAGCTTTTTCTTCATTTTTCAATAACTTGAAACTATTATCTATAGGAGTTTCAAATTTAAAAATAGTTTCTTTCTTATATTTTTTAATAATCTCCTTAGTATATTTATTCTAATTAATAGTAACAATCTTTCTTTTCAGTTTATAGATAAATCCCAACTAAGAAAAATAGAAGGTTCTCCTAGGTTCTGAATTTTCATTTTTTGCTTTAAAGTATTAAATATATAATTAGCTATCTCTTAATTAGTAGTAGCTAGTAATATATTAGTTATATAGTAAGTTAAAGTAGCTATATATAGTCTTTTATTTAAAATTAAAACTACTTTATCATAAGGAGAAATAATAAATCCTATTAAATAAAAGATATTTTTTAGATAATTATACTAAAGTCTAGGACTTTATTTCCAACCATATAATACTTTATTCAATAAATAAATACAAGTAAAGTCTTTATTATTTATATAAGTAATTATATTTATATTTAAATTAAATTCTAAAGCATTCTTCTCTATATTAAAATAAAATCCAGTTCGTAGATGAATATATATAGGTTTATTAATATCAGCATAAATAACTACTATAGTAATAGTATATTATATTAAAGTCTATCCTAAATAAATAGAAAGAATTATTATATATCTCTAAGCTTTAAGCTTATAAGTAGGATGAAAAGTTCCTAAATAATTAATACCTAAATGTTAATTATAGCTCTAAGTTACTTATCTAGTTTTATATATAGTTTCTTTAGGTATTCTATTTACTTTTAATTTATAAACCTATCTACCACCTAGAATTTTAATGTCTTTAATATTAATAGTAAATGGAGATATTATCTTTTAACTATCTATAGATCTTATTTATTCTATTTCTTTTATTATAATAAGAATCTAACTTCTATATTTAGAGGATTTAAGTACTTAAATAAAAGAACTAGGTTCTTCTACTTTATTAATTCATAAAATCTAAGAAGCTTAATTATTTTTATTAGTATTCTTATATAGCTTTATATAACTATTTAAATGAAGACAGTCTAAAATAGTTAAAAGAGTATTCTCTTTATAGGTTTTATAGTCTTTTTTAGCTTCGTGTAATATAGTAAGTAAATTAATATATAGGTTGGATTTTCTCTAAACATTATTATTTTCTATAATTAATTCTAATATTTTATTATCTTTAGTTATTTCAAAAGTTGAATTTCATTCCGGAATTATTCTACTTATTTCTTAAACTTCAGTAGTAGGATTTATTAAAAGGTTATTATTATTAGTATTATTATCATTTTGAGGTATATTAGAAACAGATTTATCCAGATTTAAAATAAGATTATTTTTAGGCTAATTAGACCTATAATCATTAGAATTCTTTTCTGAATTAATAGATAAAAATAACTCTCTTTCTGAATTATAAAAAGTATTTTCTAGGATCTTTATATCTCTAGACTAAATAGCTCTGTTTTTATTATAATCCTAAATTTTATAGGTATTATTTCTATAAGCTATAATAGCTTTTTTATAAACTCTTATATCTAGTCTTTCTATATTAAGATCTTTATTTTTATAATAGTAGAAGCTACCCTATATCTTAATATTATTAATATTAAGCTTCATTCTATTTTGTAATTTATAAGAAGTCTTGAAATTCATGAAACTATAAAGACTTCTAATATATATATATATATATAGAAGCTATTAAAACATCCCCTTATAAGTAATAAGGTAGATTTCAATAATAAATTAGAATACCTACTTGATATAATAATTTAACGTCTGGCTAGCCTTTACCGTTTTATAATTAGAGTAGTAGGTTTGAATCCTATAATAAGTAACCGTAATTAGTATTCCTGCTAGTTATATGAACTATATATAGTAACTACTACTAGCTATTAGCTTTTACTAGTAGTTATTAATAGCTAGTAACTATTAATAGCTAGTAGTAAGTATTACTAGCTAGCTAGTATTAGTATTATATAACTATAATCCTTCAAAGAAGTAACTATAATAGATAAGCTTATACTTTCCCTATTTATTAGTAATTATATTAATTAACTATATTATTACTATTTAAAGTTTCTTCTATTTACATAGTTCCTTAATTCTAGTATTATCTATAAGGTTTATACATCAAGGGCTAACTATTAAATATAGCTTGTTTTCAAGGGTTCCTAAGAGGCATATAATTTTAGTTAGATTAGAGACCTTTAATATAACTACAAATGAATTAGAATTCTAATCCTATTAACTAGAATTCTTATTACTATTTCTATTAAACTATTCAATCTATAAGTATAAAGAAGTCTGATATTATAGATAATATTAGAACAAGAATAAATATCTTTTATTCTTCTATTAGTAAATTTACTACTTCTACTAATATTAAATTTCTTTATTTTTCTCTCATTATTATTATTATTACTTACTAACTCTTCAAATTTGAGAAAGATTTTAGAAGCTTCTTTAGCTAACTTAGTTTTTAATAAAGGTCCTTAAGTAAACCTAGTTGATTTATTAATAAATAGAATAAATCTATTAAATCTATTATATATCATAAGAGTTATAATCCTATATAAATCTAAACTAATATAATCCAAATATTGAAGGTTTTGTTTCTGATTTTTATTATCGTCATTAATATTAGTAGTAAAGCTTCCTTGAATATAGACTTTATAAATAGAAAGAGTATCTATTTTATTTATTTTATAAGATAGATTTAGAATATTATCTTTTAAACTATTTAATACTTTTATATAAATATAACTTAAAGAGTTATATAAAAGTTAAATATTCTATAATATAGTAGTAGAAAGAATAATATCTTTTTGTAAAATAGGAATATGAAATTTACATAATTTATTCTTTTTAAATCCTACTATTCAAATAGAAATCCTTTCTATATTATATAATATAAATTTCTTCTAGAGGATTAATGCAATTCTGATAGTTTTAAGTTTACTTTAAGATACTAAATTAACTCCTAATTGTAAAATATAATAAAGTTCCTTTAATATAAAATTTAATACTTTAGAAATACTTTTAAATCTCTTATTATTCTAGTTATAAGGTATATAATACTTCCCTACTTAATCTATTTTAAAACTAATCTTATATAAGATAAAAAAGATTTATCTTTAACTATAAAAATAATAGTAGTAGCATCTAGGTAAAAATAAATATTTTTATAATTTCCTCTTTTAACTAAATTCCTAGAACTTCTAGTAATCTATTGATTTATCAAAAACCCTAGAGTTTAATTATTATCACTATTTCTTTTTATAAGGGGTTTTTAGATAATTCATATATTTTTAAAAATATTATCTTCTTTGGAAAATATATTAATATCTATATCCTTAGAAATAAATCCTTTAGATTTAAAACGTTTTTTATTTTTTGAAGTCTTATTTTCTATTTTAATATTTTCTTTAGTTCTAGCTAAAGTAGTATTAATAGATTCTAAATTCTTCTTTTTAGATTCTTTCTTATTTCTCTCATTATTTTGAACTGGAATATTCTTTTACTAAATTCGAGCTTTTTCCAGATAACTATAAATATAGTTTTCTTTAGTATAGTTATTCTTCTTAAAGCTTTTATAAAAGATTCTTTTTTATCTTTTATAGAGTCTTTTTAGTAATTCTGAAATTCTTCTTTTTCTAAGTATCTTTAGTATAATGAACCAAATTATTATTTCTTCTTTGAGATTTATCTAATAAATTAGAAGATATAAAATCTAAAGTATAGGTTTTTTTATTAAACCTAAGGCTTTAAATTATAGAAGTAGTAAAACCTTTATAATTAGAATTCAAACTATTCTAAATATATATCAAAACTACTTATTTAAATAATTCTCATTTAGTATAGGAAGGAATATTAATTAATTCTTTAATTCTATTTACAAATTCTTCTATACTATTAAAATTACTTCAAGTAATATTTAAAAATTCTTTATAGGTTGAGAACTTATTAGTAAATCTTAAAGCCTTATAGAATTCTTTTAAATATTTAAATACTTAAGAAATATTTATATTATTTTCAATAATTTAAAGAGAGTTATTTCTATAGTATAGTTATATATGGCTTAGAGCTTTTTTATTTTTATCCTTAATCTCAGAAGTGATAAGTCTAGTAAAATCTATAAAAAACCTTTTACTAATAAGTAAAGCTTTAATATAAATAGATTAAACCTTATAATTACTACTTCCTACTAATTTAGAAATAGTCATCTTTCTAGAATTACCTACTTTATTAAAGTAAAAGAAATTATTAAAAAATATATATATAGAATATTTCTAAAAACATATAGAAGTCTTATAGTATATAGTATACAAAATACTATATTTTCTAAATAGATAAAGATTAAAGATTAAAATCCTTCTTTTCTATTTAAAATAAAAATATAACTTAAAGAATAAATCTATAAATTAGAAATCTAAATCTTAGTATCTTCTATTTCAAATAAAGATATAACTTAAAGAATAAATCTGAAAATCAGATATCTAAATCTCAGTAGTTTCCTTCTCTTTTTTAAATAAATTTAAATTTTCCCACTTTATAAAATCAATAGAAAATCGAGGTAAAGTTCGAGATAAAAGGAGTTATTTTTCCACAGAAGCTAATCTTTTTACTATTAAAATGATTTGAAATTAAAGAAGAAATAAACTCAAAAGTAATTTAAAAAGGTAGTTAATTGAAAAAGAATCTCAAATATCTAAAGAATTAAAAGAAGCTAAAATAGGTGGGAAAACCGGATTTTTAGGTATTAAAATAGCTTATTTAATAAAGTTGATTTTTCATCAAAATAAAGTAATTCTAGTAAGATATTTAGTTTCTATAAAAGTAGTAAAAACGTAGAGACCTTTATAGATTTTATTCTACTATTTAACTTTTATAAATAAATAAGAAGAATAATCTTTTAATAAATTAAATATGAAGTCTTCAGTTTGAGAAGAGCTAGACTTATAACTTATTAAAATAAATCGATAGGTAGGTAAATTAATAGTAAAGTTATTATGATAAATAATTATAGGGTTAGGAGAAATATAATATAATAAAAGTAGTTTTCTAATATAAAGACTTATTTAAAAGATTTCTAATAATAATAATTAAATAGAGGGAGAAATAGTAATTTATTTCATAGTATAATTAACTATTTCTAACTAGTATTTATTTAGTTACTTTTACTCTCTACTTAGAATAATATCTAAGCTCTAAACCTTATATATAGATTTAACTATAAACCTTACCTAATAATAGTATTCGTATTAATACTAGCTTATAACTAGTTAAAAAAGTAATAGAATTACCTATTATTATAGATAATTATACCCCTAGTTCTAATATTCAACCCTATAGCAGTAGAAAACCTTGTAGTAACAATTTATATAGGGAAAGCCTTATTAAGGCTGAAGTTTAATATATATAGCTAAAAATAACTACTAAAATTGTAGGGTTAAGAATCTTTATGAACTTCTTAAAAATAGAATAAAACAAAATATTAAGAACTAGGTGTTTTGTAATCTATTGCTCTTCTATATCTATATCGTCATAATAGAACTAAAACTTCTTTAAAATCTATATAGCTATTTGTAAAAAGAGTACTATAGAATAAGTATAGAAATATCTAGCTATAATTATTCAGTCATAAGCTTTTTGCTTTATATAGAGAATATTGAGCATCTAGCTAGGACCTATACTTTAACCCACCCTATACTAACTACTACAGCTATAGTTACTTTAAGTCTTCGAAATACAATATTTCTAACCTTAAGTTATCTTACTTAATAATACTATCTTAAGCCTTCCTAACTATTAGCTGACGACTACTACAGATTTCGATATTTCTTTTTTTAAAAAGATAAAGTAGTATTTGACGAACTACTTCTAATATATATTTAAAGTATTTAGAATTATTACTAAATATTCTATTTTTAGGTATTAGATTCTTTTTTATTCTTTTAATCTTATATTTCTTATCTATATTAATAGCCTTATGTACTAATAATATTTTCAAGCTAAATTTAACTATAGCTATTTTAAGAAGATTAGAAAAAATAGTAAAGTTGCCTTTATATAATAGTAACTTATTTAGGCCTTTATAAAAATAGCTATAGTTCTTATAGTTATTAATACTTTTAATAAGATTGATATTTCTATTGAGGTTATAAGGGTTAAATATAGTAATAAGTAGTAGCTAGGGATAGTCTATATTCTTATTATTATTATTATTAGTATTATTAGTAGTAGTATTATTATAGGATAAAGAAAAAGCTGGTCTTCTATTACTCTCTTTTATCTATAAGGCTGGTATTATCAAAGTACACTAGTAGTATTATCACTAGCTAGTATGAGTTAATATTATAAGTACTACTATAGTAAGTTTAATACTTCGAAGCTACTACTATAGAGACTATTATATAGCTTATACTAGTAAGTTCGCATATTTTATTATTACTCTATTACTTTATATTACTTATATATATGTGATTTCTAGGTTAAAGCTAGGTTTAAACTAAACGCTATACTACTAGGTTCTTTTTACTATATTTACCTATAGAGATATATATAGGCTATAGTATATTACTAGGTCTTTTTTCTTTTAAAGAGATTTAATACTAGGCGTTATATAAGGCTACCTACTACGTAGGGGGCTGAATATATAACACACTATAATTATTTAGTTACTTTTGCTCTATACCTAGAATAGTATCTAAGCTCTTCACCCTATATATAGATTTAACTATAAACTTTACCCAATAACAGCATTCCTAGCTATAATTATTTTAACTAAGACTATTAATATATTAGATTAGGTTTTAGTAGAATCATTCTGAATACTATAATTAATAAATAGTTTATAGATATTTAAAAGAAAACTATCTAGTTATCCTATAAGTTATTATATTAAGCTAGTAATATTAGAGATTTGGTATTAATTACATAATACTTTAATATTAATATCTTATTATAATATTACTTATTAGATATTTTCGAGTATTATAATTATATAATTATAGGAGTTTTAAAAACTATGTAGTTATATTAGAAGTATCTATATGTATAAAAGTATTATTTATATATTAGTTATACTTAATATATTAAGACTACTTATTAATAAGAATAAGTTAAATCTTATTATATTTACATAGAGATTATAGGTTAGCTTATATTAATAGTAGAGAACTTTTATATAAATAGCAAAAAGTCTTATCTTAAGGGTAAGTAGGGCTTAGTCTATAATAAGAATATTAAAATTATAGATATTAAGGTTATAATAAATATACAAATAGAGTATTTGTAGTTAGTAGTAATTAAATATCTTAAGATATTTAAATCATATATTAATAGCTATAAAGGTATAAGAGTATAAAGGTATAAGGGTATAAAGGTATAAGGTTATTATAGAAGGAGTTATTGGTTATTTATTATTAAAAAGGTTAATACGAAGTAGGTATATTAATTACTATAGTTATAAGGGGTTTAGCTTTAGATTTAATAAAAGCTAGTTATAGTAGTTAGTAGGAGGATAGGAGGGTTAAAGTTATACTTCAGGGGGTAATATATCTACTAATAGTTATAGTAGAAAGTAAGCTATTAGCCTTTCTTCTAACTATTATTTATAGAAATATTAAACTTCTTATATAGAAAGTTGATTTTAGAGTTCTAGCTATATTACTTAAATTCTAGCTATACTATTAGAACTCTAACTATAATTATAGTATATAAGCTACTATAACTATAGTATATAAAGTATTATAACTATAATATATATACCTTAATATAACGTATAAACTATTATAACTATAATATATAGGCTAAAATACAATATATACTTTAATATAGCTATAGTATATAAGCTACTATAGTTATAATATATAAGGCGTTATAATTATAATACATATAGTTTGAACTACTTCTACTATCCTGTAAAAAAATGAACCCCTATACCTTTACCTCATTTACTTAAGAACTACTAGGGGTAAAAAGTTAAAATAAGTATGTATTTATAAAGCAATCTTTATACGATTTATTTATATACAATTATCATAAAACGCTCTATTCCTTCTATTAGAATAAAAGAAATAGAAGTCCTTTATATATTAGAATAAATGTAACAAATACTTATAGATAGATTTATAAAAGCCTTAATTTAAGTAAAGTTGAATAATTTAAAGTACTTCTTAATTTCATAGACTTCTAAGTAATACTTTTAAGATTAATTACAATAGATAAGTAGGTTTCTTAGAGTTACTCCTAATTATTCAAATAATATATTTAGATAATTTAGATTCTTAAATGCTAAGCTTGAAATGAAATAGTTTAGTAATATATATATATATAGAAAGAAAGAAGATAGTGGAACCTTCTGAATTCTTAGTAAAAAACAAGCTTTCTGATTAAATTTATGTCTTATTTAGAGAAATTATTTAAATTTAGAACTCTAGGTAAATAAATAAGAAATAGTTATTAGTATGTAACAATTAACTTAAAGAAATATAGAAAATTAATTAGTCTTTTTAAAAGTAGGAATAGATATAAATATTTATTCAAAACATAGGGAAACTAGCAAAGCTAGTTATTAGAACATCAAAATTAAGATTTAAGTTTCTGAATTTCTTAATAATTATTCAAAGTATGAATCTTCAATTAATAGGAGATTTAGTTAGGGCTATTAAAAGCCTAGAGATTTAGTTAGTAGTAGAAAATTAGATAGGCAGTATCATTTGAAATAATTAAATAATAATAAGTTATATAATAATTAGAATTTTAGTTGTAGAATTAGAAATGTTCTTATTTTGAAGGAAAGCCAATTTGAATTCTTTTTCTCATTTAGATTATAACTTAACTTAGACTAAATTTCTAATCTTACTAATTTTATTATATTTCAATTAAAACGTATTAGATTTAGGATTAAAAGAATTAATTTAAAATCTATTTCCGTATTATTCAACACTTTAATAGTTTTGAGATATTTCTTAAATACTTTATAAACTCTATTAGAAATTCGAATACAGGTTCTTCTTAAACTAGTCTTATATTAATAGTAGTTGTATTGAAGGCTTTTGATCTACTTAAAGTTATATGCCTCTTGGGACCTCTTAAAAGAAGCTATACCTAGTAGTTAGCTCTTACCTTATAAACCCTATAGATACTACTAATACTAAGGAACTATTTAAATAGAAGAGATTTTATATAGTAAATATAGTTAGTTAATATATTTACTAATAAATATAAGAGGTATATTATAAAGGGAAAGTATAAGCTTATATTTATTATAATTCCTTCTTTAATAGATTATAGTAGGATTATAATATTAATACTAGCTAGCTAGTAATACTTATTACTAGCTATTAATAATTGCTAGTTATTAATAGCTAGTAGTAGTAGTTAATAGCTAGTAGTAGTTACTATACTTAGTTTTATATAGTTAGAAAGTATATACCTATTAGTTATAGTTGCCTACTATAGGATTTAAACTTACTACTCTTACTATAAAATGGTAAAAGCTAGCTAGACGTTAAACTACTACGTCAAGCGGGTAGTCTTATATTAATAATATCAATTAAAAGGTAAATTTAAACTTCTAATTCTAATAATATAATACTTCTTTTAGGAAAGTGTAAAGCTTGAGTACTAAATAGTGTAGAGAATAGTTTAAATAAATCAAATACTATTTATTATTTTAGTCTGGAAAAAATAAACGTTGCGGCTTTCTATAGCGTTATTTGAATTATTCTTTTTAGAAGGAGTAGATTCTACTAAAGTATTTTTAGAAATAGTAAACTTCCTATTTAGTTTAAGTAGTTGATATTTAGTATGTTTAAGCTAATATTTGAGGTTAAAAATTTTAGAAAGAGGTTTTGAATTTCTTATCTGGGTGGATTTCTTTATAGATTTAGGAATAATTTTAATATGCTTTGTAAATATTCAATAGGTTCATTAATAGTTTCTTTTTATTTCTTTATTATGAATAGTAAGTCTTAGTTTTTTTCATTTTCTTTTTAAATTAAAAGATTATTAATTAGGTTATTTTGTTTATGTTTAGAAAGAAATAAAAGGATAGAGACTTTTCTAAAGTGATTATAAGGGTATTTTATTTTAGTAGAGGTGGCTGATTGCTTTATTATAATATTTAGTTTCTTCGTAGTAATAATATAAGTACTATTAGTTTTAGGTATTTTAGAAGTTTAGAGTAGTAGTAAAAGTAATAACTATTTTTACAAATTAAGAAGCTTTGTGAAAAAAGGTTAATTGAAAGATTATAGTTAGAATATTCTAATTTTATATTACTATTTAATAGTTAAATTAGTATTAGATAAATAAGTATTTATAATATTAGCGATTTATTTTAACTACTAATAATTAATTAGTTATAAAGAAAGTAGTAAGGTTGATAAGAGTATTAATTATAAGAAGTATAAAAGAAGAAACGTAACAATTAACTAATTTTTATTAGCGATAATACATTAAAGAATATTGTGTAAAGTCAGCTTCTTAAAAAGAATAAAGTAGAGTAGTTTAAATATCAGAATTACTATTCATAATAGAATAATAATCTAAAATACTTTCTATAATGTCTAATAATAATTTTTCATTATTTTTCAGGTTAGGATTAAGGAGTATTCTTTTTGACTTTGGAATGTGGTAGGTGAAAATGAATATAGGATTATTAGAAATATAAGTTAGGTTTAAATGTATTAGAATATTAGTAGTAATATTAATAGTTTTATTAGTAATTATTTTAGTTTTAATAGGGTTAGATTATGATTAGAATATTAGTAATAATTTAAAGTCTATTACTGTGTTTAGATTGAATATATAGAATTCATTTTATTAATATATATTACTAATAAGTATAAAGAGCTAACTATTGAAAATATTCGTATGTAAAGAAGAAAGAAATTAGTAGGTAGAAAAAGAATAAATGAAATATTTATAATAATTGAAAATGAAATAGATAATGATTTTAGAAGGAGCTAATCATTACTTTCGTTAAAAAAAGATAAAAGACGGTTAAATATATAATAGATTATAATAGGTTTATTATTTGTTTTATTTAAGTGCTTTAACGGTTATTTTGGGAAATCTTACTTATTTGTACTTATAATAGTATATCATTTAGAATAGTGTATAAAATATAAGTTATTTCTAGTAGTTCTACTATTAGGGGCGTATGTAGAAATAAGTATAATATAGACTCTACTAGGTAGTTATATTACTTTACATAAGGTTTAATTAGTTTATTTATATATTCTTAAACGCTTTACTGTACTTTCAATAGATTATACTTTTTAACAATTTATATATAGACTATGTATTATATTATTTCTTTATTATATAGTTTATAGAGTTGAGTCGATATTTTAGATACTTCTATTCAAGCTATATACTTAAGCAATGAAAGTCTATCAAAAAAGAGGTTATTCTTAATCATCCAAAAAAGTTTAAAAGTGTTACTGTTTATAATAGTTTTAATAATAAGTTAATACTCAAAATATACTTTTTAGCTATTATAAAACAAGCTTTATATATTCAAAGAAGATATAAATTACCTAATAATTATACTTTAGTTCCTATTAAGATCAAATAATACCTGGAACAATATTCCTATATTACTAATAAAAGAGAATATATAAAATATAAAAGTTATGATAAGTAAGAAGTATTTTGGAAAAGAAAGTATATCCCATAATCTTATGCAACTTAGTAGCTATACTCTATATGATTACTCTTAATAAATATACTCTCAAGCCTACTATATATTAAATTTTAAGTAACTATATATTCCTAAAGTAAAAGAATAAGAGTATAACAATAACTTATGGAATACTAGAGGCACTTGAAAAATATATTTAGAATCCCCCTACTTTTTATAAGCATATTTAAAAAAGATAGCGGTAGCTATTTTCAGATAGTAGAAACTATTTAGAATCATTACGTTTACTAAATAACTAAACTTAAAGGCTTAAAGGCTTTATTACTTTTACTTATACCAGAAAGTCTCATTATTCTTACTTTAGAATAATATATTAAATATTTCAAAGACTTTTAATATTTTAAGAAGGATTTACATTTAAAGAATCAGTAGAATCAATTTCTTCTAACTATTAATATAATCTAATACTTAGGAGGTTATATAATAAAATATGTATAGATATATAAACTATAAAGGTAAGCTATAAGCTTTACTTCAAAGTAATACTTTAAGGGTTTAAATACTTAATATATTCTGTATTCTAGTAGTAATAATATAAGTTATTTTACTTCTTTATATACCCACTATATAGTACCTAGAAGCTTCTTTAGATAACCTCTTTTCATCTATCATAATCTATAAGTAGAAATAATAAGAAAAACATTTATAATTCTTCTTCAAATGATTTCTCTTCTCTTATTGAAAATTAAAATATCTTGAAGATTTACTACTAAAGTATCTATTATTATTATAAAAACTATTTAATTAGTAGTATTTATAAGTTAAATATAGAAAAGACTATTTATTTTTATGTTACATTCCTTATTATTTATAATAATCAGAATAATAAATTAACAATAATAGTAGTTATATCAAAAGTCTTTAGTCTACTTAAAGTCATATACTTGTCTAAAGCCCTTTAAAAATAGTTATATTTACTTATTAACCCTTATTTTATTTACTTTATAGATACGACTGGTATTAGGAACGATTTAAAAAGAGCAAACCTTAAGTAGTAAATATAGTTAGTGAATATGATATTTAATAAATAGAAAAAGTATAAACCTATTTATTAGAATTACGTTTTAACAATTATAGTAAGGTATATAATACGAATACTTACTAGCTAGTAATACCTATTATCAACTATTAGTAATTATTAGCTATTCATAGATATTCGTAAGAGTTAATAGCTAGTAATAGTTACTATATTTAGTTTATGTAATTAGAAAGTAATTATTACTTATAGTTACCTACTATAGGATTCGAACCTATTATCCCTACTATAAAACAGTAAAGGTTAGCTAGATGTGAAACTACTATATTAAGTGGGGATAAAGGTAATGATAAATATCTCTTATATAACCCTTTAATTAGCCTTCCTAACTTATATATCTTTGGATAATTATTACTAAACACTACGAGGTTTATAATATTATTATTACTAACTGTATAAATTCTACTAAGAATTATTTAATTCTTATACCTATTTGCTATATTACCTCTATAAGCTTTACAATTCCTATAGTTTGTATTACTATTATAATATCGTTAATTAATTTCTTTACGGATAGTATTACTAATATTAATTCTCTTCCTCTAAATAAAGATTTAATTACTAATTTATATCATTCTCTTAATCTTCACTCTTTACTCTACTTAAGTAGCTTTATCTTTGATATCTTCTTTAACTTCTCTTCAATATTTATAAGTAAATTATCTACTATAACAGTCTTTTAGAATATTGACATAGTGATTAAATCTATTACATTAGGCTTTAGTATTCGAGGATTAATCTTACTTTATAAGTCTTATACTTTTAGATATTTCTTTATTTTTAGGTTTTAGGTTTCAAATTAAGGATAATTTTACTCTCTTATATTCTTAGTTTTGATTATGACTTTATATGATCTATTATATATCTATTTGTTTCGTTAAGGTTACTTAGGAAAAGGTGAATTACACCTTCTCATTCTTCTTAAAACTACTTATATAATTTATTCTAAGGGAATATTAGTTATAATTGAAGTCTAATTACTTTCAAGATTTCTTACAGAATTATATAAATAAAGTCTCGATTGGGCTATTTATTGTTAATTATATAAAGGAAATATATATAATCAATAGTCTTTCCCTAGAGATTTCTCAGCAGAATTAGTAATTATAAAGAACTATATACCCTAAATAGATTTAAAGCCTTCAAACCTACTTAGAGACTAGATTTATTACATAGAAATTAGTATATCAAATCTTAATTATTACCAATCAATCCTTCTTAATAGAAAACCTTATCTCTTTTGAGTTTTCGATAAGTAATGAATATTATAATAAAGCTAATAGGTAACTTATGAATAGTATTGTTTTACTAATAAGAAAAAGAGAGTAACTTAGCTTCTATAGTAAATATGATAACTATAAATTGATTGATAGGTTTCTAAGTAATTTTATCTTTAGATAATCTTATTATAAGACTTTGCAAAGCCCTTTTAATCTTATCTATTATCTCTAAAGCTTATATTTAAAAGTATAATCAAAATATGTTCTAGATTCTTAGGCTTTAGATTATCCTTAAGATATCAATATTAAGCTTTATAAATATAGTTAAATATTCTATTAACAGTTCTTAACATTAAGAACTAAAGCGTTAATTAGAGTAGACTAATTAACTAATTTTAAAAGTTATATCAAACCTTAAGATAATCATTATACCTAATACTATATTCTTTCTAATAGAGATTTATCTTATAATATAGAATCTTTCGTTTATATTAAAGGAACTCTAAATATACTATTAGAGATTCATACTTTAAATTAATATTTTTCTCATAGAAGCTTATAAGCCTTTTCTAAGTATATAATCTATAAGAATTATAGCTATTAAGTTTTATTAATAATAAAAGAACTAGTATTAGTTTATAACTATTAAACGTCGTAATCAATCGATTGCGTAAATAGTATATAACTCGTTATCTCTATTCGTAATATCTATATCTAAGTTATAATATATATATATATATATAATATATACTATAAGGATAAATCTATATAATAATCCTTTTATTCTTATTAGTCTAAATAAGTAGATTAACTACTTAATTACTTATTACTATAGCTTTAACTACTTTAGTACTATATTTAACTTAATATTAGTAATACTTTCTTTTATAACTAAAGTATATTAAATACTAAAACTAGTATAAAATATAAAAGTAGCATAAAATATAAAAGTAGCATAAAATATAAAATAAGTATAAAGTCACTTCTAATTATATAAGTCTTTTTAATTATATTAAGAACTGCAAAAATACTATAAATAGTATTNTAATTATATAAGTTACTTTTTAATTATATTAAGAACTGCAAAAATACTATAAATAGTATTTCTCTATATAAATACGCTTTTTATTTAATAATATATTAAGTATCTTAAAGTCCTATTATAATATATTTTTCTTTCTCTTTATTACCTTCCTCTTAGTATCTTATATACTTTCCTTTTACTTTCATTTTTTCTTCTTATTATTATTAGTATTTTCTATAACTTATCTTTCTATCTACATGATTACTTTATTTATTATTATAAACCTTTGAAAAACTTAGTTATTAAATTTCTTAGTTATATTATCTATAAAGCTTTCTATATTATTAATCTAATAGACTTTAAAGATCTCTTTTTATTTATATAATTATTAAAGTATTATAATATTAATTATAAAGTATTTCTCTTTAATAATATTTCATTTGACTAAGTATTTATAAGAAGAATAAGAGTTAGTATAAACTATTATTAGTATTATTAGTATCTTTAAGTATTTAGTTGATTATCTAAAAGTAGTAGAAATTATATTCTTTATATTAATTTTTATAGTTATACTATAAACCTTAGAAGTTAGTATATTTTATATAATTCTTTTTAATTTAATAGAAGAAAAAAAGATAATATTAGTTTTAAATTTAAAAATATTATTATTTCTATTATTTCTCTTTATTCTTAAGATAATAATAAATCCTAACTAAAATATTATATTTTTACTATTAGTAAAAGATCTATTAATAAAGATATAGAGCTTTATTTCTTTAATATTAATACGGATAAATATTAAGTCTTATTCAAAGTTATTTATCCATTATATAAAATACTTATTAAGTCTCTTAATATCCTCTTTTATTAAGTTTCAATATTAAGCTATAGTAGAAAAATTAAAATATACTTCTAGTTAGTATATAGAAGCTATATATACCTTTTATATTTATTATTCGATATTTATTAACTTTATCTTACTAGAAGTATAGTTAATAAGTTTAATCTTCTTACTTTAGCTTTTTTAAATAAAAGTTATATTACTATAATCTTTAAAGGTCATTATATTTTTATCACAAGTAAAAGACTTATTATTCATAAGTATTAACTTTAGCTTTACTATAAATCATATTTATTAGAGTTCTTCTTTTTCTTTATTAATAAATCTAAAAAAGTAGAAATTAAGGGTATTATTTATTTATATACTTATAATACTAAAGTATAGGTTATCTACCCTAAGGATTATAAAATATAGATTATATAATAAGGTTTCTATCCTGAGGTTCTTTTTATAGTAATTTTTAATATATTATATACTAATATATATTTAACTCTATTAGGTTATATAATAGCTAGATAATAATAATAATTATATTTTCTAAATATACTTACGATAAACTGATAGGTAGTTTTACTAAACTAAAGTAATTTAGTAGTATTTCTATTTATACATATATTTAAGTAGAATTATAGAGGTAGATTTCTATAGGGGTATTAAAATGTAGTATCAATAGTATTAGTATAAAGTAATAGTTAATCTATTATACTATTAATAATTATATAAAGATATTAATTTTCCCCTAATTATTAAATCCTTCAATAACTAGCTATAATCTTTCGTATAATATATTATTAGTATTTTTAACTTTATTTATAAACCTAAAGCTCAAGATTTGTATTTATTTATACTTTTAAATATTAAAGTATTTAAAGTATAGTACTCTTTTTGCTAAGAGGATCTCTTACTCTATAATATATAATCTTTTAAAAAGTTTACCTAGTATTATAATAAGGTTATATTAGTAGAAACTAATAGTTTTAGCTAGTACTTCTGCCTGTTTTATTATAAGGTAGATAATATAATATATAGTATTAAAGAAGTTAGTCTTTATGATAAAGATATTATTCTTATATAGTTATCCTTATTACTTTAGTTTCTCTTTAAGTATTACTATTATAATTATTTCCTTAAATAAAGCTTTTCTTTCAACTTTATTATTATAAAGACTCTTATTATTCTTCTTTTTAATTTAAAACTAATAGTATAATTTAACTATTATTATTTAGAAATTACTAAGTTTTCTTTCTATTTTTATAAT
>AMCV02000004.1:895446-960412 GCA_000350065.2 Colletotrichum orbiculare MAFF 240422
TATATATTATAAGGATAAATCTAGATAATATTCCCTCTATTCTTATTAGTCTTAATAAATAGGTCGACTACTTAGTTACTTATTACTATAATCTTAGCTACCTTAGTGCTATATTCAACCTAATAATTAGATATTAAGAAACTATTATATATCTTCTTTTCTCTTAAGATTATATTATAATCAGAAGCTTTATATAGTTTATCTAATAAGACTTTTATATATTTCTAAGAATATTAAGATATAACTACTAATATATAAGAAAAAGGAAATTTAGTCTTTATATTAATAATAAGTTTCTCTAGAAATCTAAGAGAAGTCTAGATTTCTAAAACTTTCCCTAGATCATTATTCAAAGGTTTATAGCTAAAGGTTTAGTAAGGGAAAGCGTAATACTAAGAGGTAAATCTCTATAAGTTATAAGGTTTTAACTTAGTAAACTAATTAGTAGTAACTATAAGAAAGCCTTTTTCTTATACTAATTCAAACCTACTATATTATATAATATATAATAATCCTAAGTTCCTAGTTTTCTATATAAACTATAAAGTATTATTATAAGATACACCTGGATAACTAGCTAGAGCTATACTTAGGTATCTAATATTAACCCTCCTATCTAGATAAAGCCCTAATAGGCCCTAGGTAGTATTATATATATAGATGTTTCTAGGTATTCATAAAAACTTCTCCTTTACTCCTTACCTTAGTTCTAAGTAAATAGTATTTTATACTATTTATAATTAAATAAATCTAAGTCTAGCTTTTTATATATTTAGAACTCTAATCTGTTTATTATATAAGTAATACTAAATAGAAAATAGTTTCTTATTAGTTAAGTATATAATTTAATTAAATAAAACTCTTAGGATATAATACTATGTAATAAGTAACTAACTAATTAATATAAACAATAATAGAAAGTATTAAAGTCCTTGAAATATTCCTATAAGTAGTAATTATATAAGTAAATTACTTTAGTAGTAATTATAGTATATTTTAAGTTTTTTCTATTAGGAAATTAATAGGTTTATATATAAATTAGTAAGATAGGATATTATAATAAGTAGTAATTCCTAAGTAGTTATCATAATAAGTATTCTTAGCTTATATTAAGATATTTCAATAATTTGTAGAATAATATCGATTAGAATACTATTTTTTAAAGTTAATAATACTACTATGCTTCTATTAATAATAGTTAATAGAAGAAGCCTTTTCTCCTATTTCTAAAGTCTTTAAATAAGTAGGAAGAATACTAGATATAAATCTAATAGATAAAAGTTATACTTAAGATTAATTACTATTTCTTTAATAATAATTAAAAATATGAATATTTAATTTATTCTTATTTAGATTCTAATTCTTAGTAAGTAGTTAAAACCTTTTATATAACTAGAAAACTAGAGAATTCTTATAATTTAGTTAATTTTATAAGTTATTTTAATAAGACTTACCTAGACCTTAATAATTAGCCTTATATTATTACTTAGCTATAGAGCTTCTAATAGAAACAAAATAAATATTTAACTATTTATCTGAAAACTCTAATTAATACTAGAAGATATATATAACTAGATATAGTCTAAATCCCCCTAGTTGAAGTTATACTACTTTTTCCTTTAAGGAACTATTTATTATAATAATTTCCTTATTAAATATAAATTCTAATTATTAAAACCTTAAGATATAATTTAGAAACTTAAATATATAAAGAGGATACTTACTTATTACTAACTATTTAATTAGAAACCTACTATTTATAATATAAGAGGTGACATTATAATAACTAGAGTAACTAAAAAGTAATAATAAGACTATAATTCTGGTAATTCTTCTTCTACTCCTAAGCAATATACTAAGGACTACTAAGATACCTAGTAATATAATAAGTATAATAAGAATAGCTATAGTTATAAGAACTATATAATATCAGAATATAAAAAAGCTACTATAAAATTAAAAAAGCTATAGTTATTATAAATTATATTAAGGATAACTAAGGGAATAGTATTTTCCTATTTAAGAATAATAAGAATTTAGGAAAAGAGTAACTCTAGAGTAAAGTTGAGACTTAGAGTTAATAGAAATAGAAGTAATAAGATAAGATAAATAATAGGAAAAAGAATAAATAAATTATTAGTAGTTAGCTATTATTCAAATGAGAATTAATAGAAATTACTCTATTATAATATTTATTAATATAGGTTATAATATTTATATTATTATTAATACTCTTTATATAGAGAAGGTTTACTTATTATTAGTTAATAAGTTGAAAAGATAGATAAGAAGATATACTACTAAGTTATTACTTAGTAATATCTAAGGGGTAACTATTTTAATACTAAAGGTTAGTAATTATATATAGAAGATTTAAATTTGTATTATAAAAGGTTTCTAGCTACTTATATATTTAAAAAGTTATAAATAGAAGATAACTATACTATTTATAATACTAAAGTCTAATAGATAGCCTATAGGAAGAATAGTATAATAATTTACTGAAAATATTAAGATAAGCTAACGAGGCTTAAGTAGATTTAATTAGCCTACCTACTTAGTATTAATTTATTTATCTTTATATATTAATATAATATATAGTATATTAGTAAGATACTAAGCCTAAATTAAATTATATCTATTAGCCTAAAGGATACTAGGAAAATATTAATTTTAAAAGTAGAAATAAATTTAAAAGACTATATCCTGATAAATATCTTAAAGGAATCCCTAGACTTCTTCTATTTAAATATAATATACTAATTATTCCTTAGCTAACTAAGGATAAATTAGTATATTTTACTAATCTTTAATAATAAAGAATAGAAACCTAACTTCTTTTAAGAATCCCTCTATAGTATTCTATGAGAAGAACTTCTAATACTTAAGAAGATTTCAAAAAGCTTACTTAATCAGAGATTTATTAAAATAAATAATTCTTATATTAATATTCTCATTTTCTCTATGAGAAAACTAAATAGAAAGATATATTTCTATATAGATTATGAAGTTTTTAATATAATTACAAATAAAGATTATTACTCCTTCTTTTTATATTAGAAGTATTCTAGAGGGTTATTATAAATTATTAATATATTAAGCTTAATATTCTTACTATATTCTATAAGATTAAGACTAATGAAATAGATCAAGAGAAAATAGCTTTCTAGACGTATTATAATCTTTTGAAATAAATAGTATACCCCCTTAGGCTTACTAGTATTCTTATTATATTCTAATAGTATATTAATAATTACTTATAATAATTTCCAAATAACTTTATTATAATATACATTAATAATATCTTTATTGATATTAATAGTATATAATAGGAATATAAAGAGAAAGTCTATTAGGTATTTAACTAACTTATTCATATAAGTCTAAAGCTAGATCCTAAGAAGTATAAATTCTTTATTATAATAATTAAATATATTAAATTTATTATATTAACTAAGAAAAACCCCTTATATAACTTAGAGAAATTAGAAACTATTACTAACTAGCTACTTCTTAAGTTACTAAAAAGTATTTATAGCTTCCTTAATTTGATAAATTACTATAAACCTTTTATATAAGAATATAATATTATTATGAAACCTCTAAACTATCTAACTAAGAAGTCTATACTTTCTTACTAAGCACTAGAATAATAGGAAGTTTTCTTTATATTATAATACTTTTTTACTATAGAACTAATCCTTTAGATATTTAATACTAATATTCTAACTATAGTAAAAACTAATTACTCTAAATTTACCCTAAAGAATATATTAACTTAAGATAATAAGGCTTGAATAAAATACCTAATAGTCTTTTACTCCTAATACTTAATTCCTATAGAATTTAACTATCTAATTTATAATAAAGAACTCCTTATAATACTAATTTATATATATAAATAGAAAGTCAAACTATAAAATACTAAGAAATTTAAAATCCTTAGTAATTATAAAAATCTTAAATACTTTATAAAGGAAAAGTGGCTTATAGAAAAATAGAATTAGTAAGTAGAAAGATTATCTTGATATAACTTCTATTTCAAATACTAATTAGACACCTAAATAGTAGCTCCTAATACCTTCTCTAAAAAGAATAAGATATTTTTAAAAAAGAAGATAATAAGAAGCAATAAGGATAAATAATATTAATTATTCTAAATATTACTATTTCTATATAATTCTAAGTAAAACTTATAGATATTATTAATACTTAAATCTTTAAGGGAAGATTAAACTTATAAGAGATATAGGATTATCCTATTAGAAAGGATCTTTTATATTAATAAGTCTTTATAATAATCTAGTAAGAAGAATATAACTTCCCTCTTAATCTCTATATGAAAATCTAGATTACTAAATATACCTTTAATATAATAAGGTAACTTACCTTTAGAAAAAGATTATAAATACTAAATAGTAAAAATTATAATAGCCCCTTTAATAAACTTAAGATTAGACTAATATAAGAATTATATAATTCTTCTCCTATAAAATACTTAAAGTATAATAATATACTACAAATTATAAACTATTAGCTTTTCTAATTTAAATAGTCCTAAAATATCTACTAATTTATATATAACTATAATATATATAGAGGAATATATATCTAGAAGTAAGTAAAAAAACGATTTTTAAAACTCCTCTTAATATCTAACTAATTATATTTAGATCTATTAATAGATTCTATTACTAATTTACCCCTTATAAAAAGGTAAAATAGCTATTATTTCTAGATTATTATAAGCTAACTAAATAAAGCTTTTACATTAAAGGAAATAGATATAATAGAAGTAGAAATACTTATCTAGTAAATCTTTAATTATTATAATAAGTTCTATAATATACTATATTATATTATAAATAGTAGAAACTCTCATTAAATAAGTTACTTCTAGAAGGGGTTCTATTATCTAATAAGTATTATATACCTATGAAATACTTAATACTACCTATAGATAAATAGAAATATAAAATAATATAATTAAGACATCTAAGTAGTTTTAAAGGTATTTATATATTATTTATAAGATAATCAAGATAATTTACTATTTATTATATTACTAACCTTATAAAACTAATAATATAATACTATAGGAATAATATTTTTCTTAAATTACAATTACTATATTAACTCTATCTTAATAGTTAAAGAAGTAATACTAATACCTAATAATAATAAGAATACTACCTACTAGTTAGTCAAGAAGATATAACTAGTAATAATATATATTTATATTAAAGTAGTAGCTACTTAGTAGAAATTAGAAGCACAAGTAAATAGGACTAAATCTCCTACTAATTAATACTAAGTTAATAATAAGATATAATCGAATAATTCTAACTATCAACTGCTAAAGCTAAACTAGGAACTAGCTTAGTTATATTATAAATATATAATAATAAAAGTCTTACTATTATATATTATTAAATTAGATATATTAAAGTCTATCTACTTATAGTTTTATATAACTATCTTCTAAGAAAGTACTATTAATCTCCTATTTAAATAAGTAATTATTAGTAACTAGTTATTACTATAAGTAAATAATAATAGGGGAGCTAAATAGCTAGTTAGAAATATACTTATTATAAAGATATTCTAAATATATAGAAATACTACTAAGAAGCTTTTATTAAATAGGAAAAATATATAACTCTTATATAAAGACTAGTTAATATTATTAGAGATATAATAATGCTAAAGTATTGTAAGGAAATAGATAAATAAATAATAGATAATTATAGTAATCTAGCTTATAAGTTATAATTTAGTAGTAGTTAGAAAAGAAGGAGGTAATATTATAAGCTATATCTAAATAGCTAGCTAGAATTATACCTAGATATTTAATATTAACCCTTCTATTTAAATAAAACCCTAATTAGCTTTGAATAATACTATATATATAGATTTTTCTGAGTATTTATAGAAGCTTCTCTTTTACTTCTTAGCTCTAAATAAATAGTATCTTATACTACTTGTAGTTAAATAAGCCTAAGTCTAGCCTTTTATAAATACATCTTTTTAACCATCCTCTCTGTGTTAATCCTAGTTCTTAAAGCTTATAAATACTATATAGCTACTTCTAAATAGCTTTACTAGCTAGTTACTAACTATTTAGTAGTATAATTAATTAAGTAATAGGTAGAATAAAATAATAATCAGAGTAACAGAAGTACATAATAGTTAATCTATAAGAAAAACCTTTTAGGTAAAGACTAAGGTATTTAACCTTATTTTATTACTAATTAGATTATATAATACCTAATAGCGAATCAGGTTAATTAAAGTAAATCTTTAAATAGAAACTAAAGTATTCAATTTTATCTTATAATATTAAAAATTCTCAAGGTTTCTTAATAGTAAGATACTATTATATATACTAACGATATCAATTATGCGTAGTTTTAACCTTTTTGGTCCCTTAAGGGTATTTGTAATATACTTTTAGCAATACTTTATACATAATATATATACTAATCTTTCTAGATTAGTTATAGTAATAACCTTCTAAATAAGGAATGCCTCAAGATACCTTTAGTATACTATCAGTAATACCTAAATATAGTATATATACTAATCTCTCTAGATTAACTATAATATTAACCTATTTAGCTAAATTACCTTCTTAATATACTTCTAGTATATTCTAAGTACTATAAACACCTTTAGCAATTTTCTTAGGGTAATATAACCTTCTATTTCAGAATCTTTATAAGTTACCCCCTAATATATCTTTAGTCTTATAGTTTCTAGCAATACTTTTAGAGTAGTAAAACCTTACAGAATAGTTTTTCTAGGTATATTTTATATAGTATTTATTATAGTAATAAGTAGTTATAATATAGTTTAACTTATTATATATAAGAGAATAGCTAAGAACCTAGCAAACGAAAGCATTATAGTAAGTATTAGGTTTTTAAGAATTATAAGACTTTAACTTAGTAGGCCAATTAGTAATAACTATAAGAGAACTTTTATATATAGTAGCTTCAAGCTATTATATTATATTACCTATAATAATATAATAGTCTGATGCTATTTATCCTAACTCTCTATATGAACCATAAAATATATATCTTTTTAACTATCCCTCCTTTTATAAGCCTTAGCCTTTAAGGCTTATAAATACTATATAGTTACTTCTAGCTAGCTTTCCTAGCTAATTACTAATTTCTTAAGACATAAATTAATTGATTAATAATAGAACTAATAGAATAATAATTAAAATAACAGTTAGAATAATCGTGATAAATAATGGGTAATATATAAAACAACCCTTTAGATAAAGACTCAAATATTCTACCAGATCGTATAACTAGTTAGATTATAAAATACCTAATAATACGTTAAGCTAATTGAAATCAATCTTCAGGTAAAAACTAGGGTATTTAACCTGATCCTATTATACTAGAACTCTTCAAAGCTTCTTGATAATAAAGTACTAATATATATACTAATATCATTACTTCAGTATACTATAATATCAACTTCTAGTAAGGACTCCCTTAGGATACTTCGAGTAAACCTTTAGTAATACTTTGAATATAATATATATACTAATCTCTCTAGGTTAGCTATAGTAATAATTCTTTAGTTAGATTATCCCCTAAATATATTCCTAGTATATCTTTAGTAAGAGCTTTAGTGTAATATAACATTCTATTTAAAACTCTCATAGATTACCTTTTAATATACCTTTAGTATTATAGTTTCTAGTAATATTCTTAGAATAGTAAAACTTCATAGAATAACCTTCCTAATTATATATCACATAGTACCTATTATGATAATAGACAACTATAGTCTAGCCTAATTTATTATATACCCTATATAAAAACTAGCTTTTAAGATATAGCTACTTTAGAATTTCTTTTGGAATATTCCTATAATAGCTAAATACTAAGCTTTTAGTAATATTAAGGCTAATAACTTTCTTAAGAATAATTATAGCTCTCTTTCTAAGACTACTAAAAGCTTCTTTATAAGACTATAATATTTCCTATAAATACTTAGTTACTAAAGCTATAGTTTTAAGTATTTAGTTAATAAACTTCTAATACTATAGATATTACTACAGTCTAAAGTAAAAGTAGTAGAAGAAAGGAATTATATAAAGTGTTGAAATTTATATAGAAATACCGAAAGCTTTATAAACTACTAATTATTTAATATAAACCCTTAGTAGAGATATATAACCCTTATATTCAAATATATTAAGTATACTATATAAGTATAATTCTTTTAGAATAAAATCAGTTTATAAGTAGCAAGTAAATAGTTTAAAATTAGCCTATATTAAATATACTAAAAGTATATAACAATAATTATAGTATTAAATCTATAAGCTATATAATAATTCTATTGGAATTTACTAAATCTTATATATTTTAGAAGCTTATTATTATAATAGATAGCTATTGAAAATTGCTATTAACTAATCTTTAATTTCATATAGAGTAATACCTAGATAAAAAAAACTATAAAGATAACTAGGAAGTTTTAACTAATCCTTATAATTAATAGTAAATACTAAGATCTCTAAAACTACTAATAATACTAAGTTTACTAATACTTTGGTACTAAGTAGCTATATTAATATAATCTCTATAAAGGAGAACTATTATTCAAAGAAATATAAAAATACTACTATAGTAATATTACTTTATTCTAATAGTATAGCTATTAATGTTATAGTATAAGTTACTCCATTACTTAAGTCACTAGTAACTACTTAGAGTTTAGATAGTAAACATATTACTATATATTTACTAATAATCGATACTCCTATAAATATTATTCTTTTAGGTATAGTTATATTTAATATAGCTATACATATTACTATAGATACTACGTATTCAGATACTATATATTTAGTAGCTATTTATTATAATAGAGCTATCACTAAAATCCTAATTTTACCTTTCTAAGAAATAGAAGTTAAAGAATTATAAGAGAATAGCTAAAACTTTAGCAAAAGAAAGCATAATAGTAAAAGTTAATCTCTATAACTTATAAGATTTAAGCTTATTAAACTAACTAGGTATAATTATAAGAAGGCTTTTATCCTATGATAATCTCAAGATACTATATTACATAATATATAATAATAATATAATTCAATCCTAGATATCCTAGCTCTCTATATAAGTTATAAAGTATATATCCTCATATTATATTTTTTATAAAAAGGTAAACTTTAAAAATATAGCTATTTTAAAACTTTCTCTAGAATATCTTTATTATAATTAGGTATTAAGCTTTTAGTAGTATTATAACAAATAGATTTCTTAATACTAAGTATAGCTTTCTCCTTAATACCACTAAAGATTTCTTTTTAGAATTATAATATATATTAAAAGTATTTAGTGACTAAAGTTATGATTTTAAGTATTAAATTATTAAATTCCTAATATTATAAATATTACTTAAATCTAGTTTTAAAGTAATAGAAGAAAGTAAAAGTATAAGGTTTTAAAGTCTTTATCAGGATATTTAAAGCCTTATAAATTATTGACTATTTAATATAAAGCTTTAGTAGGGATATATAGTTTTTATACTAAAGTATGTAAAGCATACTATATAGGTATAACTTTTATAAAATAAAGTTGGCTAATAATTTGTAAGTCAGTATTATAAAGTTCGCCTATATAAGGTTTAATAATAATATATAATAACTGTTATACTACTAGGCTTGTAGGCTATATAATAGTCTTATTATAATTAATTAAATCTTATAGTTTTTAGAAATTCCCAACTATAAAGTATAATAATATTTTGAAGTACTATTAGCTAACCCTCAATTTTATATAGAGTAGTATATTAATAAAAAGACTATAGAGCTAACTAGAGAATTCTGAATAGTTTTTATAATTAAAAGTTATCTCGGGAAATAATAATATAGGCTTTACTATAGGTTTACTACTAGATAGCTATACTTATATCAGTTCTATAAAAGATGATTATTATTTAAGAAGGTATATAAATACTACCATAATAGTATTATTTTATTTACTAGCTATTCTATTCCTTGACTTATGAGTAGCTAGAGGGATTAATCCTCACAATATACGTATTACTATATATTTAGTAGTAGTTTCAGAAGCTCTAATCACTTACAATACTACTTGAAACATTACTATAGGTATTACTATAGATATTACGTATTCGGATACTACCCGTTTAGTAGCTATTTATTATAATAGAATTATTACTAAAACCCTAGTTTTATTTTTCTAGGAAATAGGATTTAAAGAATTACAAGGTTTCTAACTTAAAGCTTAATAAGAAAAAGGAAAATAATAAAAAGTAGATCTCTATAAGTTATAAGATTTCAACTTAGTAGATAAACTAGTAATTATTAGAATAAAAAGATAGGTAGGTTAATCAATAGTTAAGTTATAACTATAGATAACTATGGAATTAGGAGAAATATAATATAACAAAAGTAGTCTTCTTAGTATGAAGACTTATTCAAAATATTCGTAATTATAATAGTCAAATAGAGGGGGTAATAGTAATTTGATTAATAGTATAATTAACTATTTCTAATTATTATCCATAGAGATTTCAAGGTTTTTATATAGAAGATTTATTTCGGAGTTCTAGCTATACTACTAGAGTTTTAGCTATAGCTATAATATATAGGCTACTATAGCTATAATATATAGAGTATTGTAACTATAGTATATATACCTTAGTATAGTATATAAACTACTATAACTATAATATAAAACATATTATAGTTATAATATATAGGTTAAAATATAATACATACTACAGCATAATTATAGCATATTAGCTACTATAGCCATAATACCTAAGGCGCTATAACTATAACATATATCGCTTAAACTACTTCTAATACCCTATAAAAGAATAAGCCTCTATATATTTACATTATTTACTTAAGAACCACTAGGAGTAAAAAGATAAAATGAGTATGCATTTATAAAGCGACTTTCATTTAATGTATTCGCATAGAAATATCCTAGAACTTCTTGTTACTTCTTTTAGAATAATAGAAATAAAAGCTTTTTATATATTAGAATAAATCTAATATCCCTCTATAAAGTATATTTTACTAGTATATATCTTATTTATATAAAAGCCCGTAAAGCTTAATAAAAAGTAAAAGAGAAAAAATGTATAAAGTTATAAAACTTAAAACCTGTTAAAAGTAAGAAAAGAAAAACCCTTAAGATATCTCTTAAAGATTAGATAAAATACGCTTCAATTTCACTAAGCCTAAAGGTTTAGTTGAAATATTAGCTATATAATCTTCTATATTAATATAATATATAAAGATACTCTAATCTCTAATAGAATCTCTTATAAATTAATATCTTATATCTATATACTTTACTTTTTTATAATATTTAGGATTTTCAACTTGCGTTTCTACTATTATATTAGAAGCTAGCTATAAGAGATACTTCAGTAATACCTTGATAGTATTATAATAAACTTGAAGAATTTACACCTAAGGTGAAAACTCTTTACTAGACTAAGAAGTAGAAGTTATGTAGAGCTCTAATAGTAATATCCTATATAAGCCCTAAGGCTTAGGTCTATAATATATTAAATTATTTATAAAAGTCTTAGGTTTTATAATTTGAAATAACCCTAATCTTAAGTTTGTAGAGTTATAATTATAACATAGATAGATTTCTTCTTTACAGGTATTTCATAGAACTATATCTTTAATCTTATAAATAGATAAAATTAATACTTTTTATTTCATAATAGAATAACTTATAATATTACTATTCTTTCTTAAATAGAAAACATAAGAAAAAGTAGATTCTTTATTATTTAGATTTCTTATTAAGTCTAAGTCAGTATATTCTATTATATCATTACTCAAACATACACTTTTATAATTATAAGTAAATCTATATTTTATATGATTATTTAAATAACCCTATACTATTTCAAAGCTAAAAGATAATTTTTATCTAGACTATAAGTAAATTGAGAATAGGCTCTTATTATAAAAGTGATATTAAGCTTTATCTTTAGAGCTAAATATTTTAGAGCTCCTATTCCTTACTAAGATTTCAAAATATTAGATTTCAAATTCTGTTCCTTATTTTTAACTAAGTTAAAATTATTATCTATAAGAATTTCAAATTTATAGATAGTTTCTTTTTCATATTTCTTAAAAGCTTTCTTAGTATATTTATTCGAATTAAGAGTCATTCGTTTTTCTTTTTAATTTAAGAATAAATGAGAACTAAGAAAGGTTGAAAGCTCTCCTAAGTTCTCAATGTTTATTCTTTATCTTAAAAGATTATGTATATAATCGGCAGTTTTTTAATTATTAGTAACTAATAATATATTATCTATATTATAACTTAAAATAGCTATATAAGGTTTTCAGTTTTAAGTAAAAACTGCTTTTTTTAAAGACAAATAAGAAATCTTATTAAAGAAAGAATATTCGTCAGATGATTATACTAAAGTCGAGGACTCTGTTTCAGACTATATAACACTAGATTTGATAAACAAATAAAGATATAGTCTTTATTATCTTTAAGAATACTTATATTTTCATCAAGATTAGAATCTAAAGGATTCTTCTTTATATTAAAATAAAGTCGAGTTAGTAAAGAAATATATATAGGTTTATTAATATTGGTATAAATAAATGCTATAGTAACATTATATCTTATTGAAATCCATTCCAAATAAATAGAAAGAAGTATTATATATTTCTACCTTTTAGGTTTATAAGTAATACTAAAGGTTCCTAAATAATTTATACCTAAATATTAATTATAACCTTAAGCTACCTATCTAGCCTTATATATAGGTTCTTGAAATATGTTATTTATTTTCAATTTATAAATCTATCAACTACCTAGAATATTAATATCTTTAATATTAATAGTAGATAGAAGTATTACTTGCTAACTATTCATAGATTCTATTAATCCTATTTCTTTTATTATAGCTAGAATCTAGTTTCTATATATAGGGGATTTAAATGCTTGAATAAAAGAAGTAGGTTCTTCTATTTTATTGACTAATAAAATATAACAAGCTTAATTCTCTTTATTAATATTTTTATATAGTTTTACATAACTATTTACACTAAGATAGTCTAAAATAGTAAAAGGAAACGCTTGTCTTTTCTAGCTTTATCTGATATAGTAGGTAAATCAATATATAAATTAGAGTCTCCCTTAATACTACTATTAGTTTCTATATTTAATTCTAATATTGTATTATTTTCAGTTATTTTGATATTTGAATTTTCTTCTGGAATTATTCTAGTTATTTCTTAGACTTGAGTAGTAGGATTTATTAAAGAGTTATTATTATTAATGTTATTATTACTATTAGCTTACACCTAATAAACGTCATAATCGATTGATTGTATAAATAGTCTATAACTAGTTATCTCTATTCATAATATTTATTCTAAGTTATAGTACGTATATATATGCTTTATACTAGAGAGATAAGTCTCTATAATAATCTCTTTATTCTTATCAATTTAAATAGGTAGGCTAACTATTTAATTACTTATTATTAAAACTTTAGATATCTTAGTATTATATTTAATTTGAAACTAGTAATACTCTCTTTTATAACTGAAAAATATGAAATGTTAAGACTAGTATAAAATATAAAAGTAATATAAAATATACAAATAGTATAAAATATTAAAGTAGTATAAAATACAAAAGGAATATAAAATATAAAAACAATATAAAATCGTCTCTAGTTATAGAAATCCTTTGAATTACACTACAAACTACAAAGATACTATAAATAGTATCTCTCTATTAAAGTATACTTTATATTGAATATTATATTAAGTATTTTAAATTCCTACTATAATATACCTGTTTCTCTTTCTATTACTTCTTTCTGATTATTTTATATACTTTCCCTTTACTTTTATCTCTTCTTCTGAATACTATTAGTAATTCTTAAAATTTATCTTTCTATCTATATTATTATTTTATTTATTATTATAAACTTCTTAAGGACTTAATGATTTTATTTCATAGTTATATTATTTATAAACCTATTTTTATTATTAATCTAATAAATCTTAAGGATTTCCTTTTACTTATATAATTACTAGAGTACTACAATATTAAGTATAAGATACATCTCTTTTATAATACCTAATTTAATAAGGAATTTATAGAGAGAGTATAAATCAATATAAATTACTATAAGTATTATTAAAATCTTTCAATATTTAATTATTCATTTAAAGATAGTAGAAATAGTATATCTTATATTAATTCCCATAGTTATATTATAAACCTTAGGAGCTAATATATTTTACATAATCTTCTTTAACTTCATAGATAGAAAGTAGATAATATTACTTTTAAAGTTAAAGATAATATTATCTTTATTAGTTTCTTCTATTTCTAAAATAATAATAAATCTTAATTAGAATATTATATCTATATTATCAATAAAAGATCTATTAATAATAACCTACAACTTTATCTCTCTAATTTTAATAAGGATAAATAGTAAGCTTTATTTTAAATTATTTATTAATTATATACAATACTTCTGAAATCTCTTAATATCTTCTTCTATTAAGTCTTACTATTAAACTATAATAGGAAGGTTAGAATATACTTCTAACTAGTATATAGAAATCATATATACCCCTTATATCTATCATTTAATATATATCTACTTAACTTTATTAAATATATAGTTAATAAGTCTAACCTTCTTATTTTAACTTTTTTGAATAAGAATTATATTACTATTAGTTTCAAGAATTATCATACTTCTATTAAACATAAGAAGTATATCATTCATAACTATGATCTTTAACTTTACTATAAATCTTACATATTAAAATTCTTTTGCTTTTATTATATTGAATTTAGATAGATAAAGGCTAAACGTATTATCTATCTATACACTAACAAGTTTCAAAATGTAAACTATTCTACTTGGAAATAAAAAAGTATAAGCTAGATAATAAAATCTCTATTCCTAGTTTATCCTCATAGTAATTAGAACATATTTTATATTAATATATATCTAACTCTATAAAACTATATAATAACTAAATAATAATAATAATAATACTTTCTAAGTATAACTAATATAAGTTAATAAATAGTTTACTGATATAACGTAATTTAATTATATTTCTACTTATATATATACCTAAATAACACTATTAAAATTGATTTCTATAGGAATATTAAATTATAATATTATTAATAGTATTAATATAAAGTAATAATTAACTTACTATATTATTCATTACTATATAAAGATATAAACTTTCTAATAATTATTAAGGTTTCTGATAACTAGCTATAATCTTTTATATAATATATTATTATTATTTTCAATTTCATTAGTAAATCCAAGGCTAAAGATTCTTATTTCGTTATATTTCTAAGTGTTCAAGTATTTAAGGTATGATATTCCTTTTACTAATAGAATATCCTACATTTTAGTATATAACTGTTTAAATAGGTTACGTAGAATTAGAATAAGGCTATATTAATAAAGATACATAGTTTTAATTAATACTTCTACTTCTTTTCCTATAAAACAGATATCATACCATATCATGTTAGAAAAGCTAGCTTTTATAATAAAGGTATTATTTCTATATAATTATATTTATTATCTTAATCTTTCCTTAAATATCACTATTATATTTATGTCTTATAATAAGGTTCTTCTTTTAACTTTATTATTATAGAAATTCTAATTATTACTTTCTTCTACTTAAACCTAAAAATATAATTGAATTATTATTATTTAGAAAGTATTAGGTTTACTTTCTATCTTTATAATATATATCTTATTATTAATTAAGATAAGTCTAAAGAATTCAATCTAACTTCAATATTACCAATAGATATATATATCTGTAAAAGGCTAGACTTAGGCTAATTAAATATAAATAGTATAAAATACTATTTATTTAGAACTAAGGGGTAAAAGAGAAGCTTTTATAAATACCTAGAAAGTCTATATATATAGTACTACCTAAGGCTTACTAAGGTTTTACTTAAATAGAAGAGTTAATATTAGATAGTTAAATATAATTTTAACTAGCTATTTAGTTATAGCTTATAACATTACTCTCTTCTTTTCTAATTACTACTTAGTTATAAGTTATAGGCTAAGTTACTATTATTATTTATCATTAATCTATATACCTCTTTATAAGACTTTAGTACTATTATATCTATAATAGTATTAACTAGTTCTTATAAAAGGTTGATATATTTTTCCTATTTAATAAAAGCTTCTTAATAGTATTTTCTACCTATTTAATATATTTTCATAATAAGAATATCTTTAACTAGCTATTTAATTTCCCTATTATTATTTATTAATAGTAATAACTAATTATTAATAACTACCTATTTAAATAAGTAATTAATAGTAGTCTTTTTAGAAAATATCTATATAAGACTATAAGTAGATAGATCTTAATATATCTAACGAAATAATAGATAATAATAAGACTTTTACTACTATATATTTATAGTATAATTAAACTAGCTTCTAATTTAGCCTTAGTAACTTATGTTAAGAAATATTTAGTTATATCTTATTATTAATTCAATATCAATTAGTAGGAAACTAAGTCCTATTTACCTAAATTTCTTACTTCTACTCAGTAGCTACTATCTTAATATAGATATCTATTATTACTAACTATATCTTTTTAATTAATTAGTAAGTAGTATTCTCACTACTACTAGATACTAATACTACCTCTTTAAGTATTAAGATAAAATTCATATAATAACTATAACCTATAGAAAGAAGCATTATTCCTATAGTATTATACTACTCATTTTAAAAGGCTAATTATTTAATAAATAGTAAGTCGCCTTAATCATCTTATAATAATATATAAATACTCTTAAGACTACCTAAATCTCCTAGTTATATTACTCTATAATTCTATCTATTTATAAATAGTAACTAGTAACTAATAAGTATATAATACTTATTCAATAATAAAACTCTTTCTACAAACAATTTATCCAATAAGAATTTCTATTACTTATAATAAAATATGGTATACTATAAGACCTATAGTAATAATTAAAAACCTACTTAATATATACTTCTACTTCTATAATATGTATTTCTTCTAATATAAAAGCCTTACCTAATTAGTTTATTATAATCTGGAAATAATAGTAATTTTCCCTTTTTATAAGGGGTAAATTAGTAATAAAATCTGTTGAACTAGTAATAGGTAACTAGTAAAAGGTTAAGGGGAATTAATAACTCTCAATTTTCAAAGAATAGGGCATTCAGAGTAGTATATGAATATAGTACTAATATTGATATAAATAGTAATAATAATAAGAAGTTCTGATTCTATAGGAAATAGGGAACTTCGTAGTATTAATATCTAAATAGAGTTTATTTTTAGAAGGATTAACTCTATATTATATAAAGCTTTTAGTTCTGTTATACTCAGGCTACTAAGTAGTCTATTTACTAAATACTCTAATATCATAGTTTGATTAATTTAGAGTATAAATAATTAAAGTAGTATAATTTTAATTCTAGTAATTGATTTCCTATAATAAATAGAAAATATAGGGTTATAAGACTAAAAGAGAATACTTAAGCTTTTAAATACTTAAAATAGGTTATTAGGATAAATATAAGTAGTAATTAAATAACTAGAACTCTAATATCCCCCCTCAAGATATATAAGATAAATAAATCCTTTATAGCTAAAAAAGTAATAAAAACTCTTGAAACTATATAGGAAAAAGAGAAAAAGAATCTTTAAAAGATTGAAATCTAAAAAACCTAAAACTTAGAAAAAGTTTAAAGGAAAAGACTTTAAAATATAATAAAGAAATTAGGGAAAATTAGAAAGACCTGAAACTAGTAGAAGGTTCAAAAAAAGATTAATCCTTAGAAAATAGACTATTAAGACTATTTCCTTTATAAAAGGGCTAAATATTAAGATTATTCTATAGAATCCTCTTAATAATATTATTACATTTAACTCAACCCAAAAGCTTTATTAAAAAATCAGTTATATTATTATTTATATTAATATAATAGAGATTAATCTAATTATCTCGAATAAGATCGCTACTATAATAATAATAAATATCAATATACTTTGTTCTTTTATAGAATGTAGTATTTTTAATAAATCCTTTAGCTAATTAATTATCTATAAAGATAATTAGCTTATAAATAGTTCTGAATCCTAAAGCTTTATTAATAAAACTATAGTTATTATATTTATAAATAGCCTTTTTAATAATACCTATTAAAACTATGTACCTAACTTTATAAATAGATTAAACTACTATTTTCTATTTAGTTAAGCTATAATCTGTAATATTATAAAAATCTAGGTAATATATATAAGCAAAAGTAGATTTTCTATTATTAATATCTCTAGTATAACCTGAGTCTATAAACCTAAATAAATTAAAAGGATTAATATTATTATAGTTATAAATTAACCTATAATTAGATTTCTTTTTTAAGTAATCTTATACTTTATTAAAAGTAATTAAATATTCTTTAGAAGGATTTAAGGAAAATTGAGAGTAAGTAGTAATAGTTAGAATAATATCTAGCCTAGCTTTTAAGGCTAAATATAATAAAGCTCCTACTTCTTTTTAATATTCTAATATTTCTTCTTTAGTAATATTATTTTTATTAATAAAGAATTTAGCTTTATTATCTATTAGAATATTAAGACTTTAGATATTCTTATTATTAAACATAATAAGAACTTTATCAGTATATTTAAACTGATTTATTTCTATATTTTTATTCTTCTAGTTAATAATTAAATTCTCACTTAACAAGATATTAAGTTCTCTTAGATTTTGAATTTTTATATCTTCTTTAAGATTACTATGAATATACTTTGAAGTAGTAGAATGATTAGCTCCTAGTAGTATATTATTAATATAATATACTAAAATAGCTAAATATCTACTTCTATTAGGAGTAATATTAAGTATAAATATTCCTTTATTAAAAGAAGATACTTTAAAACTAATCTTATATAAGATAGATTGAAAATATAAATATCAAAATCTAAAGCTTTATTTTAACCTATATAAAACCTAATTTAATAAATAAATCAAAAACTATTCTTTATAGTTAGCATTATAAATTATACTTTTAGAACTTTTATTGTAGATATAGCTAGTAAGCAGCTTAATATCTATTTTTTGATCTATTTTTATATAAATAAATATAGGAAAGATATTATATTAAATTAAAATCTAGTTATAATAAATAGATATGATTAATATATATTTATAATCTTTAGGCCTATAAGTAGTACCTAAAGCTTCTAAATAGTTAATATTATAATACTAATTAAAACTTTAAGTAACCTATCTAGCTTTATATATAGGAATACTAGGATTCTAATTATTAGGCTTTATTTTATAAACCTATCTACCTCTTAATCTATTAATATTATTCTTTTTAACAAAATAAATATTCAGTAGTAATATAATAATTTAAACTTCTATAGACTTAATAGATTTAATTTCTTTATTTATAGCTTAAATCTAGTTATTATTAAACTAGGAATTTATAGTTTTTAGAATAGTAGTTAATTTATCTAGAGTATTAACTAATAATATATACTTAGCAGTATAAAAATTACTATATTTATTAGTAAATAAGTTATTATTATAATTATATTAATTATAATTAGTATAAAGAACTAAAGAAGGATAGGTTTTAACTATAAGAAGTATATTCTTTTTATATAAATACTATTTATAGTCTTTTTCAACTTCTAGATTTAAAGAAGGAATTTCTATAGATATAGTAGACTTTTTAGAGTTCATATTATTATTTATAATCCTATTAAGATAGAGTATAGAAATACTACTTAGTTCTTTACTAGGAGAAAGATTCAAATTATTATTATTATTATTAACTTTATTAGAAAGAAGAGAATAACTAATATTCTTAATAGAATTATAAACTTTACTAGACTTAATAATAACTAGATTCTAAGAAAAGTTATTAGAATTAAATTAGTTTAACTTATTCTCTTTACTAAGTTGACTAGACTTAGTAATTATAGTATTATTAAAAATAGATAACTTGATTTTATTAAGAATTAAATTAGTCTTTAAGAGTATTTATATCTCTAGACTAAATAGTATTATAAGCTTGAAAACTCCAAACTAAATAGGTATTATAGTTATAAGTAACTATAATACTTTTCTTTACTTTAAGATTAAGCTTCTTAGAATACTTATTGTTAAATTTATAGTAATAGATATTACCCTATACATTTATATTACTAATGAAAAGTTTCCATTTATTTTTTAATTTATATAGGATTTACATTTAATAGAAGAATGAGGTATTGTATTATAAATATAGATAGAAGCTAATATAGCTAGCCCCTAAAAATATAGAAATAAACTAGAATTATAAAAAAGACTTCTAGCCTTATTAATTATAATTCTTATAGTTTTCTTAATTAAAATATTAGGCTTATAAGTATAAAGTAGTTTTTCATTATAGATAATACTATTATTAAGATAAATAATGTTTATTCTATTATTAGAAAACTTAAAGCTACTATTTTTATTAACTTTTTTAATTCTCTTATTACTATTATTATTATTAGTTGTATTAATAAATTCTTTAAAAGCTAAAGTAATTTCTTTGGAACTTTTACTTCTTAATAAGTTTCCCTAAATAAATCTATTATACTTATTTATAAATATAATAGAATATTTATAGTAATTATAGATTTCTAGTAAAATAGGTCTATAAAAGTCTAAACTAATATAATCTAGATATTTAAATTTCTTAAAAATATTTAAATCTCTATTAACTTTATTAGTAAACTTACTTCTAAGATAAACTTTATAAATAAGTAATTTATTACCTTTTAAATACTTATAACTAATAGCATTTATTATATTCTTAATTTACTTTATATATTACTAATATAACTTATTTGATTATATTATAATTTCAAATAATTAATTTTAGTAATATTAGTATAAAGAACTATTAGCTTTAGTTAAATAAGAATTCTAAACTTATAGAAATTATTAACCTTAATTCTTATAGATAAGAGTTTATCCTATTTAATATTATATAGTATAAGTTTATTAAAGAAAATAGATAATATTCCTATTGAGTTAAGTTTAAACTAACTTGATAGGTTAATATTTAGTTATAATATATAATAAATATTATATAAAAGATATTTAATATTATTTAAGATAATCTTAAAATTACTTTTTATAGTTAAAGTAATCTTTTAGTATTTCCCTACTTAATAGGGAGAAAAGTCTTAGTTTTATTAATTAAAGGATTATGATTTCTAACTATATAAATAGTAGTTCGAGTATTAATAAAGAATAAAATAGTTTTAATCTATTTAATAAAACCCTTAACTTATCGAATATTCTTAGAAATCAAAATATTTAGAGTCTTTTTAGTAAAGATTATTTCTAGAGAAAGTTGAATTAGAGTTATATTTTTAAACTTAATATTTTCTTCTTAATCTTCTTCTTTTTTAGTTTCCTTAGTATTAAAATTAAATAATATAAGACTTTTAGTTATATTACTAGAGATCTTTTTAATTATTTCATCTTTAGCTAAAGTAATATTAACTAACTCTAAATTATTAGTCTTATCCTTTTTATGTTTCTTCTTCTTAGAAAACTTAAGAAGATTTGTATTATTTATAGATTTTATCTAAATAGGAGTCTGTTTAGAATAAATACTAAAATAGTTCTCTTTAGTATAGTTTGTTCTTTTAGAATAATTATAGAAAATACTTTTCTATTTCTTCTATAGTTTCTTAATAACTTTAGGAGAAGACTACTTAATAATCTTATTTATAAAATTCTTCTAAATTATAAAATTAACTAAAAAAGGCTAGGTTTTCTTTCTTAACTTATCTAATAAATTAGAAAATAAGTAATCTAACTTATAAGAAGTTTTATTAGATTGAGAATTCTAAATAATTAAAATAATAAGATCTTTATAACTTTTATATAAATTATTTAGGATATAAATAATAATAATTTAATTAGATAATGAGTTTTGTTATAAGAAGGATTATTAAGAAGGTTTTTTATCTTATTTAAATATTTTTCTATAGACTTAAAATTACTTAGAGTAGTATTAAAGAGTTCTTTATAAGTAAGAAACCTATTAGAAAAGCTAATTAGTTTATAGAATCTTTGTAAATAACTAAATATATTAAGAATATTAGTATTATTCTTAATAATTCTTAAAGGACTATTTTTATATTTTAAGTATATATAATTAAAAACCTTATTATACTTATTAGTATTACTTCTAGAAATAGGCTTAGTTAAGTCTATAAAAATACTTTTACTAATAAGTAAAGCTTTTATATAGATAGACTGAATATTATAATTCTAGGTCTTTTTAACTCAAAGATAAAGTATAATTTAGAATTACTTATATTTTTAATTAATAACTTAAGAAAGTAAAATAGTTATTTAATAGAGAATTAATTAAAATCCTAAAGTAGGATTAAAATACTTAGGGTCTAACTCTGGTAAATTATTATGAATTGAAATATTAATAATAGTATAGTTTAATAATGAATTAACAGATTAATATTCTTATAACTTATAATAATCTAAAGTTTAAATTTTATAAGAAATACTTTTCTATACAAATTGGAAATAACCTAAAGTTCTAATCTATAAAGACCTTTGTAGACCTAAGATTCTGATTTATAAAGGCTTTAATAGACCTAAGAGCTAGTTTATAGAAAGTCTTTATAGACCTAAGAGTTAGTTTATAGAAGGTTTTAATAGACTTAAGAGTTAGTTTATAAAAAGTCTTAGTAGACCTAAGAGCTAGTTTGTAGAAAGCTTTAGTAAACTTAAGAGTTAGTTTATAGAAAGTCTTAATAGACCTAAAGTATAAGAGACTTTTAGTTTCTACTATTTAACTATTTCTTTTACTAGTTTAGTAGTAAACTTACTATCCCAACTAATATAATCTCTTTATAGATTTATCTAATATTAAATTCATTAATTAATAAGAAGAGTTAATTAGTTAGTTAAAGTAGGTATAAAAAGAATAAACTATAAGGTTTTATAAAAGTAGTTAAAAGAGGTTTTATATAAATAGATAAATATAAGGAAACTTAGAGTTAGTTAGTATAATCTCTAGTATAACCTAAATAAGTATTAATAAAGATATAAATAGTAATATTAATAATAGGTATAGATATGAATATAATATAAAGAGAGAGATTGATATAAAACTAGGCTTATAACTTATTAAACTAGTAATAAGTAACTAATAAAAAGCTAAAAAGAATTAATAACTCTTAATTATTAAAAAATAAGTTATTTAGAGTAATATCTAAATATAGTATTAATATTCATATAAGTAGTAATAATAATAGAAAGTTCGGGTTTTATAAGAAGTAGGGAACTTCGTAGTATTAATATCTAAATAGAGTTTATTTTCAGAAATATTAACCTTACGTTATATAGAGCTTTTAGCTCCGTTACGCTCGGGCTACTAAGTAGTCTATTTACTAAATACTCTAATATTATAGTTTGATCAATTTAGAGTATGAATAATTAAGGTAGTATAACCTTAACCCTAATAATTGATTTTCTATACTAAATAGAAAACATAAAGTTATAAGAATAAAAGAGAATACTCAAGCCTTTAAATACCTAAAATAGGTTATTAGGATAAATATAAGTAATAACTAAATAGCTAGAACTCTGACAAAATCTATTAATAGATCTAAATATAACTAGTTAGATATGAAAAGGAGTCTTAGAAACTCTTTTTTTACTTACTTCTAAATATAAATTCTTCTGTATATATTATAATTATATATAAATTAGTAGATATTCTAAGACTATCTAATATAGAAAAACTAATAGTTTATAACTTCTAATATATTATTATACTTTAAATATCCTATAGAGGAAGAACTATATAACTCTTATATTAGTCTAGCCTTAAGCTTATTAGAAGGACTATTACTATTTTTACTACTTAAGACTTATAGTCTATCTCTAAGAATAAGCCACCTTATTATATCAAGAGTATATTTAGTAATTAAGACTTTAATATAGAGATTAAAAAGGAAATTATACTTCTCTTATTAGACTACTATAAGAACCTATTAATATAAAAGGTCCTTTTTATTACTATAGTTCTATATTTCCTATAAGTCTAATTTCCCCTTAAAGACCTAAATATTAATAATACTTATATATTTCATTTAAGGCTCTGTAGGGATAGTAGTATCTAGAATAATTTATATTATTTATTCCTATTACTTCTTATTATCTTATCTTTTGAAAGTATTTTATTCTTTCTTAATAAAATCTTAAAAGCTACTATTTAGACGCCTAATTAGAATTTAAAATAGAAATTATTCTAGAATAATTCTTCTACTCACTAACTCTATATTTCTATAAGTTACTATTTCTTTATAAACTATTTAAAGTCTTTATGATTAGTAAAAACTTCAAACTTCTTAGTATTCTATAATTCTACTTTCTATACTTTAAAATAAACTAATACTATAAAGAGTTTCTTATTATAAATTAGATGGTTAAATTCTATAAGAATTAAATATTAAGGGTAAAGAACTACTAAATACCTTATTTTAGCCTTATTATTTTAACTTAATATATTGTTTCAAGTAAATCTAAGATAATTCATCTTTATTGTAATTAGAATATTAAGGTTAAGTATCTAGAAGACTAATTCTATAATAAAGAGGGATTTTAATATAAAGAAAGCCTCCTACTACTTTAACTCCTAATTAAAAAGTATATATTTCTAAATTAGATAATTTAGGAACTTTATAATAATATTATACTATAATATGAATACCTTATAGTAGTTTGCAAATCCAAAGAAACTATGAATACCCTTTAGTAACCTAAGGGGTAGCTAATTAATAATAACTTTTAATTTCTTTAAGTTATATAAAAAGGTTTTAGTAGCTATCATAATAAACTTAATATATTTAACTATTATAATAAAGAACTCATATTTCTTAAAATCTAAGTTAAGTATTATAGTAGTAAACTAGCTAAATACTAAGTAGACCTTCTCTTTATATTTGTATTATATACTATTAATATAGATAAAGATATTATTAATATATACTATAATAGGGTTATCTGAGAATTACTATAAATAACTATTAATATATTATTAAAATATAGTAGGGGTACTAGTAAGCCTAAAAAGATATACTTTTTATTTAAAACCAACTATAATATATCTAAAAAGCTATTTTCTGTCAATTTACCTTATTAATCCTAATCTCATAGAATATATGAATAATATTAAGCTTAATATATTAGTAAATGATAGTAACTTTCTAAAGTATTTCTAATATAAGAAAGGGGTAATAGTTGTTTTTTAAAATTATATTAAAGATTTTACAATCTACATATAAATATATATTTCTACTTAGTTTTCGTATAAGGAAAACTAGAATACTAGTAGAAAAACTATTCTTTTCAATAAACCTTTTATTAAGGAAGTCTTCTAAAGTTTTCTTCAATACTAGAAGTTCTTCTTATAATATATTATAAGGAAATCTCTATAGGAAATTAGATTCTTATTTCTTATTATTAGAAATTAGTAGAATACAATAGTCTATCTTTAATTCACTAGAAAGTAACTAATATATTATATTTAAATAGAAGAAATCTAGGAATTCTTCTAAGATGTTTATAAAGATATAATCTCTTAAGTCTATTCCTACTTTTAGAGTTAATATCTTTTTAATATCTATTAAAATAAGAAATATAACTTAGTACAAACTTAATATTTCATTAATATACCGCGTAGTATATTAATAAATAAATATAAATAAACTAATACTAAATAAGTAGGCTAATTAAATCTCTTTGAATTTATTAGTTTGTCCTAATATTTTTAAATAAGTTACTATACTGCTTTTCCTATACGCTATCTATTAAGCCTTAGTATTATAAATAATATAATTATCTTCTATTTATAATTACTTAAAGTATAGAAATAACTAGAGGTTCTTTATAATATAATTATAAATCTTCTATATATAGCTACTTATTTTTGATATTAAAATAGCTACCTCTTAAGTATTACTAAATAATAGCCTAATAGTATATCTTCTTATCTATCTTTCTAACTTATGAACTAATAAGAAGTAAAACTTCTTTATAAAAGAAATATTAATAGTAATATAAATATTCTAACTTATATTAATAAATATATTAATAAGTATATTAGTAAAGACATTAGTAAGTATATTAATTAATTTATTAATAAATATACTAGTAAATATATTAATAGAATTACTTCTATTAAGTCTAATTTAAATAGTAGCTTGCTACTAGTTACTTATTTATTCTTTCTCTTATTGTTTTTCCTATCCTTCTATTTCTATCTCTATTAATCCTAAGGCCTAATTTTACTTTAAAGTTATTTTATTTTTAAATCCTTATTATTGTTAAGTAGAAGAATACTGTCTCCTTAGTTATCTCTAATATAGTTTATAATAATTATAGTTGTTACAACTTTTATAATAACTTTCTTGTACTCTTATACTATATAATTCTTATAAATATAACTTTCTTTATTATACCTATAATATTAGTAGGTATCTTAGTAGTCTTTAATAGACCCCTTCGGAATAGAAGAAGAGCTACTAAAACTATAATATTATTTTGACTTCTTAACTACTCTAATTATTATAATCCTACTTTTTATATTATAAATAGTAGATTTCTAATTAAATAGTTAGTAATAAGTAAGTATCTTTATTGTATACTTAAGTTTCTAAGTTATATTTTAAACTTTTAATACCTAAAGTCTTTACTTAGTAGGAACTTTAACTATAATAAATAATTCTATAAGGGGGGGAATAATATAGCTTTTAGTAAAGAAATCTAAACTATATCTAGCTACATATATCCTCTAATATTAACTAGGACTTTCTTAAATTAAAATAAGAAAGTGGTTAGATATTTATTATCTTTCTATTAGAGGTTTTGCAATTAAGTAATAATATAAAGCTAGCTATCTTAGTCTAAATAAGTCTTATTAAAATAACTTATAAAGCTATCTAAATTATAGAAAACTCTCTAGTCTTCTAGTTATATAGAAAGGTTTGATTACTTATCGAAAATTAAAGTCTAAATAGGAATGAATTAAATACTAGCATTTTCAATTATTATTAGAAAAATAATAATTAATCTTAAGTTTAACCTTTATCTATCAAGTTTATATTTAGTATTTCTTCTATTTATTTAGAGGTTTTGAAAATAAGAGAAAAAAGTTCTTCTAGTAGTTAGGCATTAGTAGAAATAGAGAAGTATTATTAATCTTAAAAATTAGTATTTTAATAGATAGTATTCTAAGAGTTACTAAGGTATTTTAATATAAATTAAGAGTACTTATTATAATAACTACTTAAAGACTACTACTTATTATAATATCTCATCTTATTAATTTATATATATATTTATTAATTCTCTAGTAGAAGAAGCTTAAGATATATTATAATTATTATTAGAATAGTTTACTTATAAAATTACTACTTATAGGAATATCTTAAGGAATTCTCATACTTTCTATTACTCTTTATATTAATTAGTTAGTTAGTTACTATATAGTATTATATCTTGAGAATTCTACTTAATTCAATTATATATTTAATTAATAGGAGCTTATATTCTACTTAGTCCTATCTATATAGAAAGTAAATTTGAATACTAAATATATAAAAAGCTAGACTCAGGTTTATTTAATTATAAGTAGTATAAAAAACTATTTATTTAGAACTAAGGGGTAAAGAAGAAGCCTTTATAAATACCTAGAAAGGTCTATATATATAGTGCTGCTTAGGGCTTACTAAGGCCTTACCTAAGTAGGAGGGTTAATATTAAATGCCTAGGTATAGCCCTAGCTAGTTATCTAAATATAGCCTGTAATAATATTTAATTATAGTAAGAATTAATGGATAGATATAATACAGAGGTTATTATACATATTCAGAATATCTAAAACTTAATATTATATATTAATTCTATATATTCCTTCTATTACCTTTTAAATAATTACTATATATCTTGTTATATCTAGAGATAGTAATAATAATAAATTAAGATATAAATATGTCTCAAAGATAAGTGATATTAATATAGGATTATTAAAACTATTGGTATTATTAATTATTTTAATTATACTCTGGAACACTTCTTCTCTTGATGATTCCAACATCTTATTATATATAATCTTTTAAGCTTTTTATAGAGAGGTAGAATATCATATAATCTTATTAGTATTATTATAAGTTTTAATTAATATAATCTTTACTTTACCATTTGTATTATTAGCTTCCTTTTTAAAGCTTTTAGTAGTGAAGTTATATCTTATATTAGTAATAGTCTTATTTAGAAGACTTTTTTATATATTAAGTTAATATACCTTTAGTAAATATTATATATCTTTTATAAACATACTTCTTATAAATCTTATAGCTATAAATATTATAAATATATTAACTATATATAGTATAAACTTATTACCATTAAAATATATGATTTTAATAATAATTCTATATTAAACTTTTGAGAGAGGCTAATAGCTTGCTCTCTATTATAATTATTAGTAGATATATTGCCGCCTCTTAAAATATGACTTTAGCCTTCCTACCCTCTTACTAATTACTATAGCTAGCTTCTAATTAATCTAAGGCTAAATTCCTTATAATTATAGTAGTTAGTATACTTACCTTATGTTAACTTTTGTAATAATAAATAACTGATAACTCTTTCTATGATAACTTTATATCCTTATACTTTTATACTTTTATACTTTTATACTCTTATACTTTTATAGTTATCAATCTATAATTTAAATGTCTTAAGATATTCAGTTACTACGAACTATAGGCACTCTATTTAGATTTCTATTAGAATCTTAATACTTATAATCTTGACATCTTCTAGACTAAGTCTTATTTACTCTTAAGATAAAACTTTATATTATTAATATAAAGGTTCTATATTATTAATATAAGTTAACTTATAATTTCTATATAAGTATAATAAGACGTAGTCTATCCTTATTAGTTTATAATTCTAATATATTCAGTATAATCAATATATAAATAATACCTATATAAATATAGATACTTTAAATATAGTTAGATGATTTTTAAAGTCTTTATAATCATAGTATTATAATGTTCTAGAATTCTAAATAATTAGTATTATAGAGGAATATTAATATTAGGATATTATCTAATTAATACCTAGTTCTTAATAATATTAGCTTAATATAGTAAATTATAGATTGACTAATTGATATTCTTTTTGATATCTATAGGCTACTTATCAATTATAATACTTACGATAGTTTTATTAAGACTTATTTTAATAAAGTAATAGTCTTAATTATAATCATTATAATTAGATATCTCTATATTTAGTTTATAGGACTTCTTTTATAAATAGCTATATAGATATCAAAGAAATTCTAATTCTATTATAAGAAATGTAGAAGAATAATAGATTATAGAATACCTAATATTTATGAATATTTTACTTTATTCTATTTGAAAGAGGTTAGAGAAACTCTCAATCTTATAACCTTAATAATTGTCGAATTAAATCGTATTATTATTATTAAATCTAAAATCGCTCAGGAGGCTATAGAGGTACTAGATATCTAATAAGAATATATTAATATAATTCTATAAGGTATATATTTAAAGTATATCTCTCTCAATCTAATATATCTCTTTAAGGAGAGATCTCTAGAACTTCTCTCTATTTATATAAACTTTATAAATAGATTTAAAAATAGATCTTTTTATTTATAGATCTTTTGAAAGAATTATATAACTTTTAAACCTTTTTGTCTGAGTTTGTAAATAATAGTTAATAGTTATATAAGGGAATATTATAATTAGTTAAATAGTCTTAATCTTTTTTTAATACTTACTATCTTATTAACTAAAAGTTCTTAAGTTTTAATATAAAAGATTAGTAGTCTTATTATATAGCTATATATTTTATTTCTTTTCTCCTTAATTATAACTTTTTATTATATATTATATAAATTATCGAAATAAATTCTTTTTACTATTGTATTACTAACTTATATAGAAATCTTAAGATATTTTCTCTTACTCCTAGAAATTCTCTTAAAAAAGCTTTTATTACTCCTAATAGATCTCCTAATAATTCTAAGCTTATATAAGAAGTAATTAAACGTATTACCTTATCTATTATTAATATAATAATTAGCTATATAGTAATTAGTAGTAAAACTACTAATTAAAATACTAAGGATATAATTAATAATAAAGAGTTTAAAGAAGAGACTCCTTATTATTCTAAGAGAACTATAAAACGCTTTATATCTATCCCTAAATTATCTACTCCTACTTCTAAGAAGTAGAAGAAACCTACTACTATTAAAAACTCTCCTATTGCTAAGAATACTAAGTCCCCTATATTTAAAACTATTAAAATAATTTTAATTTTATCTAATTATAAGTATAAATATATAAGTAAAGGAGATAAAGAAGAATCCTATAATTTCTATCTTAATTACTTATCTTCTCTTATTGAGAATTATAATATTTTTAAAATCTATTATTAAAATTCCTATTACTACTATAAGTACTATCTAATTAGTAGTATTTATAATTTCAATATAAAAAGGACTATTTACTTCTATATTAGATTCCTTGTTATTTTAAATATTAAAAATATTAAATTTATAATAAATATTTCTTATATAACTTTCTAATTAGCTTTTCTAACTTATATACTTCTAAATAGTTTCTATTAAGTATTAAAAGCTTTGTAATACTATTACTACTATTTATACTAATTATATTAAGAGTTATTTAATTCTTATATTTATTCTTTATATTCTATTTATAGTTTTATAGTTCTTATAATTTCTATTATTACTATAGCTTCTTTAGGTAATTTCTTTATAAGTAGTACTAGTAGTATTAGCTTTTTCCTTCTAAATAGAAGTTTAATTACTAGTTTATATTATTTTCTTAATATTTACTTCTCATTTTATCTAAATAGTTATACTTTTAATATTTTCTTTAAGTCACTTTCTAATACTTATAAATAAGTTACTTATTATAATAGTCCTTTAGGACAGTAATATAATAGTCTGATTTATTATTTTAAATTTTAGCTCTAGAGAATTAATTATAGTTTGTAGGCTTTTACTTTTAGATATTCGTTTATATATAAACTTTAGCTTTAAATTAAAGAATACTTTACTCTTTCATACTCTTAAGCTTAATAATAACTTAAGATAATTTATTACTTATTTATATCTTATATTAATTCTATTTAAGAGAACTTCAATTATATTTCTTTATCCTTCTTAAAGTTATTTATATAATTTCTTTTAAAGAAGTTTTATTTATAATTCAAGTTTAGTTATTTTTAAAACTTCTTGAATAATTATATTAATAGAATTTTAATTAGACTTCTTATTACTAGTCATATTAAAGAAGTATAAGTAATTAATAATCTCTTTTTAGAAATTTCTTAATAGAACTAATAGTTATAAATATCTATATATCTTAGATAAATTTGAAGTCTTATAAGTTCTTTAGAACCTAAACCTACTATCTAGAAGTTATTATATTAGATTTTAATTATTATTAGTTAATTCTTCTTAATAGGGAATATTATTTCTTTTAAGCTTCTTATTAATAGCTAGAATTATAGAGAAACTAGTAGCTAACTTATAGATTATACTCTCTTTACTATTAAAAAGAGAAAGAATAATTTAGTTTCTATAATTAATATTATAACTATAGATTACTTTATAGGTTTTTAAATAATACTTTCTCTAAATAACTTTATTATAAAACTTTAAGAGTTTTTTTAATTTGATATATTATTTCTAAAACTTATATGTAAAGAGATTACTCAAGTATCTTCTAAACTTCTAGGTTTTATATTATATTTAAAATATAAGGATTAAGTCTTATAAATATAGTTAAATATTTAGTTTACTACTTCTTAATATTAAAAGCTAGGGTTTTAATTAAAATAGGCTAACTAACTAGTTATAAAGTTTTATTAAATCTTATTTTGATTATTATATATAGTATTATATTTACCTTCTTCTAGTAGAAACTTATTTTATAATATAAGACTTCTCTTTTATATAAAAAGAACTCTAAGTATATTATAAGAAATTTATCTCTTATTCTAAATTAATATTTTTCTAATAGGAGTTTATAAGTTTTCTCTATATATATAATTTATAAGAACTAAAGCTTTCAAGCTTCTTAATTATATAAAACCTTAATACTAAACAATTACTATAAGTTTTCTCTTCTCTCAAAACAGTATTATAATTCTAAACCTTATATAACTTTTCTTATAAGATCTTTATATACTTTTAGATAGATTAAGATATAGTTATTAATATAAAAGAAGAAAAACATTTAATTTTTATATTAATAATAGTCTTCTTTAGAAATATAAGAAAACTATAGATCTCTCAAGTTTTTCTTAAAATATTACTACTATAGTATAAAGAATTGCTAAAGGTCATAGAATACTTGTAGCAGTTTTAGAATCCTACTTAATATTTTATATCCTAAGAATATTTATATATAGATCTCTTTATTAATTTTAATATAAATAAAAGTATTTATTATATTATATCATAAAAGCTTAAGGTTAAAATATAAAGTAGTTACTATAAGTATTCTAAATAATATTCCTATAACTATTATTATATAAATATTATATTTATCTTTAAACTACTAGTTTCTTCTTATAATTAACTAAGTTTTGATTTTAGGAATTACTTATATTTATTAAGCTTGTAAGTATAGACTTAGTAATACTTAAAAATTGTTAACTTCTGATAATTAGCTTATTAACTTTAATCTATAATTATAAAGTCTAGTAATTTCTTAAATATATTTCTTCAGCTTCTTAAAACTCTTAAGTTAATAAGTAAATATCCTAGAAGCTTATATTCTTTTTCTTTATATAATTTAGATGTTCTTCTCAGCTTATAAGCCTTTAATAAGATATTAAGAAGGAAGGTAATTCTTACTAATATATACTTTTAAAATTTAAGGGTTTTATATTATATTATAATAATTAGGATCTTCTTAAGAATATATAAAATGTTTCTTAGCCCTATTTTAAATTTTTCAAATAACTTAAGAATAGTAAATAACTAACTAAGTAAATTACATATTATTTATATCTTTTTTTATTTATTTTATATATTAATAATTCTTCTACTATTTACTTTAAGTTATCTATTTTTATAAGACTTTTAAACTAGCTAGGTTTTAAGTATCTATCTAAAGAAGTAATTAGTTTTATATAAGTTTTAAGATCTCTATATATCTTATATCTTACTAAGAAAGCTATTTTGAAAGATATTTATAATATAAATCTTATTATAAGTAAAGTCTACTACTACCCTCTTTCTTTATCTTCTTTCTTTAGTATTCTTTTAAAAACTACTATAAAACTTATAAGTTTTAAAAAGAGGGGAGGGGTAGGCTAAAGCTTAAATCTTACCTTAAAATAGGTAGGCTTCTCTTTAGAATTTTAAATACTTATTTACTTAATATTTAGCTTAGTTAAAGAATATTTAGTAACTTTATCTACTTCTTTATTAATATCTTACTTTATAAGTATATTCTTTGATTACTCTATAAGTTTAATAATCTTCTTTTATATCTCCTTAAAATCTATTTATAATATGTTATATATAAACTGTTTAAAATTATTATTAAAGAATTCTTTCTTATTAAATATCATATCTTAAGTTATAAAAACTTCTTTCTAAAGAGTGTTCTAAATTCCGAAAGAGTTATTTAAAGTATAGCCTTTTAGAAATCCTAATAGGATTCTTAGCATAAGCTTTTAGTATTAATTCTATTTTAGCTTTATAAGTTAGTATATAGGCTTAGTATTTATATATTTTTAAGTAAGAAAAGTCTAGAGTTGATATATAAATATACTTATCTTTCTAGAAATATTAATAGAACTATTTATATAAGATCTTCTAGTTTTATAAAGCTAAAAGAATATAATTATATATATATATATAGCTATTTTAAGAACTTTAAACTATAGATTATAAAATGGAAATATCTTAATAATTATAAATTTTATATACTCTTTAATTATTACTACTATTCTTTCTATTCTTCTATTTTATATTAAAGTATTTAGTATAAAAGGTTTAAACTTAATACTTCTCTTATAGATCTCTACCTAGATTACTCTATACTTCTAGATCTTATTATCTACCTCAATCTCTTTAACTATAGTTTTATATATTACTTTTAAAAAGTTGGAAAGCTTTCTAATAACCCTTAGGACTTCTTCTATTCTTTTTATATAAAGATAGAAGTCTTACATTAAGTTAATTATTTAATCTATAAAGATTACTATTAATATATAGCTTTTATAGTTCCTATTAAAATTATAGAGATTAATAGTAATCTTTTCCTCTAAGTTAATATATTATACTATTTCTTTTAAAGTTGTATATATTATTCTATATATTTTCTTTTTTATATATATATTATAGTCTATAGTTCAAACTATATAAGATTGAGATTTCAGTTTTATTTTCCTAGTAGATATTAATAGGTAGTTTATTATTCTAAGGCTTAAATACCTTAGGTTTAGATATTAGAACTCTTAAAACCTAGTTATAAAGTATTTTTATATAGAAGTAGTATACTTATATTACTAATAGAACTTTAGAAGTATATTTTAAAGTAGAAAGCTTATAATTATAGATGTTTTAAAAATAGTTTTTTTTAAAGTTATATTTAAATATATATTACTTATTTATAATCTTAAGAAAGTAGAAATAAATCTTATCTACTCTCTATATATAGTTATTTCCTAGGCTTTAATCTTACTATAGATTTCTCTTATAAAACTTCTTAAGTAAGACTAAGTTACCTATAAAGCTAAAGTATAATACTATATTATAGAACTATAGTTTTATAAACCTATAGAAGCTTTAAATAGTAATTATTATAATATTATATTTTTAATAGAATTTTCTAAACTCCAGCTTAGAAGTAGTTATCTATAGAAAACCTTAAAAAGATTTAAAATTATTTTATATTATTAAATATATATATTATTAATCCTAAGTCTAAAATTATAGAATTTATAAGAGTATAAGGTTTATCTAAAACTATTAAAACTATATTTATTATATTATAAGACTATCTATATAATTAAGAAGTTGAAATTGAATCTACAATCTTCCTTATATACCTTATAAAGTCTTTATTAGATTTTATTCATCTATTTAAAATATCCTAGATTCTTTAGTTAGACTTCTAGATATGATATTAAATCTCTTTATTAATATAGAAGTATTTTAAGAGAAAATATTTTATCTAATAAATCTTATAATTAGTATTTCTATTTAACTTATATCTCTTATTATTATCTAAATCGTATTTATAATACTTATTAGTATTATATTAGTTAGAAATACTTCTCCCCTTTTAGATTCTATTTTAGTTTTAACTTTTTATAAGAAGAAAAAATCTTTTTACTTCTTCTCTATTATTAGTTTAAATATCTAAAAAGCTAAATGTTCTCCTTATTAATCTAACCTTTATTAGAGTAGTTTTCTAGTCTAAGATAAAGAAGTAAGTCTAACTAATAACTTTAATAATTATTAGATTATTATTTTAAACTGTCCAAAAAATTATAACTTAGAATAAAAAGATCTAAGATTCAATTTAAATACTTATAAGAATTATAATATATTCTATAAACTAAATAGTAAACTTATAAGTATTTAGAATTTTGATATTAAGATATTTATAAATAGCTTTCTCTTATTAAAAAACCTAGGCTTCTATATTATTTTTAAAATTTAACTTCTTCTTAATAAACTTTATAAGTATTCTTTAGTATTCTATAATTATTTCTACTTTCTTCTCTATCTTACTATAATTTATATAATATTTAAATTTAAATAGTTAGATATTAAGATTTCTTATTATACTATAAGAGTACTTTAAGAAGTCTAAGGAAATTATATTTCTAATATATTTTTATACTACTTATATCTTTTTCGTTCTCTTATAATATATTTTTATTTAAAAAATATATTTAATTTATCCTATCTTGTAGAAAGTTATATTAATAATTAAGAAATACTTAAAACTTATAACTTATAAAGTAATATTTCTTTTGATAAGAATAATCCTAATATCTTTGTTAACTTTAGGAGTTATAATTTAGGATTAAAATAAGGTTTATAATAATTATTAAACTCTTATTAAATAATTAGAAATCTTAGGAATTTTTAGTTTAATAGTAAGCTTCTAATATTTTTTACTAGATCTTCCTAAGAGGATTTTATTATAAAATAAGGAATTTATAAAGTCCTAGAGGTTATAAGATTAATATAAAGGCTTAATCTAATTAATCTAGAAGATTTAATCCTTTAGATTATTCACAATAATCTTTCTAGAAGAAGTAGATATTTCTCTTTGAACCCTTAAGAAGTTTCTAATTTAAATAGTTCTTTTTATAATATATATAAGACTCTTAATTATCAAATTAATTAGATTATTATTATTAAATCTAAAATCGCTCAAGAGGCTATAGAAGTACTAAACACCCAACAGGAATATTTTAATATAATTCCACAAAATATATACTTAAAGTCCATCTCTCTCAATCTAACAATAATTACTTCTAGCTATATATATTAAGCCTTAGTTTTAATAAAGCTCTTTCTATATAAATTATTCTTATAAAGTCTTCTATTACTATAGGATTAAATATTAGAACTAGAAGTATAACTATATAGAATAATAAGTAAGTTTATTACTATTTTAACTAATTATAAGCTAATATTAATATGAATACTATAATTAGGTAAAACCTAAAGTCAAATCTATATATAGGGTAAAGAGCTTAGATATTATTCTAAATATAAAGTAAAAGCAACTACATATTAAATTTGTAATTAGTTTAAAGCTAAGTTGAAATTAATATAATACCTTATTACTTATTTAATATTAATAGTAATCTCTTTAAATTACCTTAATTCTACTAATAGTTATTATTTAGCCTACTTAATGAAGAACATTATACAACTTTTAAATATTAGAATAATTAAGTTTCTTCTAAAGTCGCTATATTTCAATTTCTATAAGGAATTTCATAGTCTTATTATGAAGATCCTCTTAGATTAAGAATTATAAATATCTATTATATCTCTCTATAAATAAAAGTACTCTTTCTTATTTAAATTTGTCATTAGAGTTATTAAAATAGATTTAGAATTAGTTTGTATTAAAAAACCTAAGCAGAAATAGAGTAGTTATTAATATAATATTAAAGTTAATATCTCTCAGAAATATGGACACTTAAGTTATACTAAGACTTATAAAGCTTTCTTCATTTCTAAATCTTATATTTACTTTTAATATAATGTTTCTAAATTAAATATTAAGTATAATCTTCTAGAAGACTTACAATTATTATTTACTTCTTATAAATAGTCTTTTTATTCTTTTTTCTAAGAGGATATCTTTAAATAGAACTTTAGAAAACCTTAAAACTAAAAGAATCTTTAGTTTAATTAATATTATAAAGTAATAATAAGTATAGTTTTAGAGGATTTCTATAAACTTTCCAAAGTTAATTATCTTAATCTTACTACTAGTTATTATAAAGTATAAAGTCTTTCTTTAAGAACTTATTTATACTGTTATATGATATCTCTATAGCTATTTCTATTAGTATGATATTATTGAGTTAAATAATAATTTCTACTACTCATTCCATATTAATAATAAATATCTTTCTAAGATATAGTACTACTATTCTATATTCCTTAGTAGTATACTTTATTAATTAGTATTCTATTACTAATTCAAAGTATATTTAGTACTTACTATATATATTTCTATTTTAAAATCTCTCGTAAGATAGCCTCAAGGTATTATTACTACTTATTTAAGATAGCACTTAATATATTTACTAGTAATTCAAGTACTATTTATATTTCTAACTATTATATACATAGCTAGTTAGAGATTTATTATAATTTGTAATATAATTATTCTTTTATTGTGATTATTACTATTTATCCTTAAGGATCTTTACAATCTAATTATTTAATTTGTTAATCATTAGTTTTACCTTATTAATAATATTATAAAGAATATTGATTATATTATATATTTGGCATATAGTTATATATATCTCTTTATCAAGTTTCTCTTATAAGTCTCAAAGGCTTAAATAGATATTTAAATAAGTTAATTCTAATTATTATTATCTTAAACATCTTATTTATATTAATATAATTATAGGCTTTAGTAAATATCTTAGGGTTTATAAGTTTCTATTTATTATAGTAGCTATAGTAGGTTATAAGAGTTTTAAATTTATATCTCACTATAATAGTTATATAAATAATTGAGAAGTTATTTTAAATTGATATAATTGATATCTTATAATATATATATATATATATTTACCTAATTAATATGTTATTAAATATCCTTTTAATAGCGTCCTATATAATATTATGGCTAATATACTTAGTAATAAATACTTATATTCTATCTTTAAAGACATTTTAGGTTTTACCTATATATTTATTATTCAATTAGTATGCCGTATTAAATAATACTTTAACTTTCTTATATGAATAGCTGAAGATAATATATTACTTTAGAGATATTTAGTAATTTCTCCTGAGATAATATAGAGCTTTGAAAGTTCTATAATTCTAATTCTAATTTTTTCTAATTAGAGTTATTCTTTATCATAAGGCTTTATAGTATTAGTATAATTACGAAGATATTTAGTTTACTTATTCATAGGCTTAATAATGATATATTCCTAATGGTTAATATAGATAGTATTATTTAACTTATAATTATTTCTATCCTTAAGCTATTTAATATAGAAAGCTATCATCTTATGATAAATATAAACTTTCTAACTTTTAGGAGTTATTGAATATATTTTAGGTTTCTCTCAATATTCTATCTTAAGTAATCGTAGTCTTTTTAATTGAATTTTGGACTTTCTTCTATTTATTAAATTAATGAATTCTTATTAAATATTTCTAATGACTTATCTTTCATAGTCTGTTTACTTTTAAGGAAATATATTATTTTATTTATAAGTTATTTTCAAATAGCTATAATATTCCTCTCTTTATTATATTAAAATATATTTCCTCTTAGTCTTAGAAGGCGTTTTAATAAACTTCTTATAAGTCTTTAAAGTAAAAGTCCTATCTTTCCTATGTTTATATATAGTAATAGATATATCTATTCTTAATACTTATATTTCTATTAAGAAGTATGACTTATTCCCTCTCTTATTTAAATATAACCTTCTAATATATACTAATTAGTATCTTTATTTTAATTTACTAGAATACCCTTTTATACTTATTAATATAGACGATTATATTTTAATTATTTTATACTTTTTCAGAATAATTAATAGAATCTAGAGAAGAAGATATAGTTTAAAGTAATCAGTTAGGAACATATTTATAATTAGTATAACTTTAATATATTTTGATTATAAATATTTATCTAAGAATCATAACTTTAGAAATATATATACTTATTAGATGAATTATAATTATTAAGTAGAAGTCTCCTTCTAATAGAACTTTATATATATCTTGTAATTTAAACTTTGAAAGATTTCTTAAAGTAAAGTAAATATATTTAATAATATATTTACGAACAGTATAGTTAGCTAGAATGAGAATGAGAATTAAAGTTAGTATAATTATTAATTTAATCTACTTTACTATAGGTATATCAATATATTACTAGTAGTAGATAGAGATAATCAGAGATAGAAAATGAGTATTATACGTTATTATTTCTATTAGAGTTCTAGTTATTTAGCTATTACTCATATTTATCCTAATGATCCTATGTTTTCTATTTAAATAAAGGCTTGAGTATTCTCTATTACTCTTATAACCCTATATTGTCTATTTATTGTAAAAGGTTAATTATTAGAGTTAAGGTTATACTACTTTAATTATTTATATTCTGAATTAATTAAATTGTAGTATTAGAATATTTAGTAAATAGACTACTTAGTAGCCTAAGTATCATAGAGTTGAAAGCTCTATATGATATAAGGTTAACCTTTCTATAAATAAATTCTATTTAGATGTTAATACTATAGAATTCACTACCTCTTATAAAATTCAAATTTCCTACTATTCTTACTATCTATATTAATATTAATGCCATTTTCAGATATTATTCTGAATAGTTGATTCTTTAATAATTGAGGGTTATTAATTCCTTTTAACTTTTTATTGATTACTTATATATTAATTTAATAGGTTATACGTCTAGCTGTATATTAACTTCTATCTTTATATTATACTCCTATTGATATTCATTATTTAGTTACTTTTACTTTATACTTAGAATAATATCTAAGCCTTTCACCCTATATATAGATTTAACTATAAGTTTTACCTAAAAATAGTTTTTATATTAATACTAGCTTATAACTAGTTAAGATAGTAATTAAACTACTTATTATTATAGATAATTATACCCTTAGTTCTAATATTCAATCTTATAATAATAGAAGACTTTAAAGTAATAATTAGAAAGAGCCTTATTAAAGTTAAAGCTTAATATATATAGATAAAAGTAATTATTAAAGTTGTAAAATTGTAAACCTTTTTGAATTTCTTAAAAATAGGATAAAATAAAATGCTGATAAAAACTACATATTTTATAACTTATTATTCTTTTATATCTTTTATAATAGATTTAAAATAACTTTGAAATTCATGTAGCTATTTATAAGAGAAGGAATATAAGATAAGTATGATAAAATTTACTTATAACCCTTATAATTAAAGCTATTAATTATTAGATTAAATATTAATAGAATTATCTCAAAAGCTATAATTAATAAATAGCCTATAGATATTTAAAAAATAATTATCTAGCTATCTTGTAAGCTACTATATTAAACTCAAAATTTCAGAGATTAAGTGTCGATTAGATAATACCTTAATATTAATATACTATTATAATACTAGTTACTAGATACTTTAGAGTATTATAGCGACGTAATTATAGGAGTTTTAAAAACTATCGAGTATATTTATTATTAATATCGATATTTATATTTTTATTAATACTTATTTAAATTATATTAGAGATTATAGTAATTAATATAGAGCTTCCTTTTACCTATTTACTGATATAAAGCCTCTTTTAATTATTCCTATAAGATTCTATAGCCTATTATCTTTATATCTATTTCACGTAACTAATTAACTGTTCTTATTAATCAATTAATTTAATATTAGATAAATCTATGAGGAGATTATATAAATTAGAATAGTAAGCTTATTACGCAATTACGAATAGAAATAGTTAAATAGTAGAAGCTAAAAACCTCTTGGATTTTAAATTTATCAAGACCTTCTATAAATTAATTTCTAGGTTTATTAAGACCTTTCATAAATTAATTCTTAAGTCTACTAAGACCTTCTATAAACTAGCTCTTAAGTTTATAAATACTTTTATAGATCAGAGTCTTAGGTCTATTAAGACTTCTAGAAATTAAAACTTCAAGTTATCTCTAAGTTTTATAAAAGAATATTTCTTATAAGATTTGAATTCTAGATTACTATAAGTCATAGAAGTATTAATTTATTAGTTTAATTATTAAGTTATACTATTATTAATCTTTTAGGTTATAATATTATATTAGAATTAGACCCTAAGTATTTTAATTCTACCTTAAGATTAAAATTAACTCTTTATTAAATAAGTATTTTACTTTTTTGAATTATTATTCAAAGATCTATTCAACTCTAAGTTATGCATTATCTTAAAATTAAAGAAAGACTTAGAATTATAATATTTAGTCTAACTATATAAAAACTTCACTTGTTAATAAAAGTACTTTTACAAGTTCAATTAAGCTAATTATGGGAACTAATATTAATAAGTACAATAAGACTCTTGATTATATACAATTAATCATAAAACGAGTTCTTTGAGAATTATCAAGAATAATCCTAATACGTTTTATATATTTAATTATTTAAAAAGACTCTATAAACTAATTAGGTTTTCTAATAAATGTCTTATTTAGAAAACGCTTTTTAACACTACTCTAATAATTTTAGGTTTATAGAAGAATATCTAGATAAGATTAAAGAACTTATTAATAACATCTCTTATAATAAAATTAAACTATCTAATTAAATTCATATTTTTTATATTTTAAATAGTTTAGATAAAGATTATAAAGAGCTTATCATTTTAATTATTTAGAGTCTTAATTCTTGTAAAGACTCTCATAAATTAGACTTCTTATCTTCTAATTTACTAGATAAATTCAAAAAGAGAATTTAGACTTTTTTGATAAACCTTAAAACTAAGGAAACCTCCAAAAATAAAATGATTAAATAGTTTTCCTTTAAAACTATTAAAAACTCTTATAGAAATGGAAAGATATTCTCTGAAATTATTATGAGTAAACTAATTATAATAAAGAGCCTTATTTGAGTTTTTATCTTAAGAAACCTCCTATTTAAATAAAGTCTAAGATTAATGAGAATCTTCTTAGATGCTATAAATAAAAGAAAGATAAAAAACATAAAACTAATAATATAAAAATAATAATATTACTTTAACTTAAGAAGAAATAGTTAAAATAATCTCTAGTAATATAACTAAATATCTTACATAATTCAATTCTAGTATTAAAGAAGAAGACGAAGAAGATAATAAGGAGGAAAGGATTAAGTTTAAAAATATAATTTAAATTTAACTTTCTCTTAAAAAAGATTATTATTAAAAAGACTCTAAATACTTTAACTTCTAAGAAGCTTTCATAAAATAGGAGTTCTATTCAGTAGATTAAAACTATTTTTCTTTATAAATATTAAAACTACTATTTATAAAATCTAAAATCACAGTCTTTTAATTAATAGTGTAGTGTGTTATGTGTTCAGCTTCCTACCTAATAGGTAGCCTTATATAACGTCTAGTATGGAAATCTCTATAATACAAAAACCCAGTAGTATACTATAGCCTATATATATCTCTATAGGTAAATGTGGTAAAAAGGGCTTAGGAGTATAGTATTTAGTTTAAACTTAGCGCCAATTTAGAAATAAGTAATATAAAGTAATAGAGTAATAACTAAATATATAAACTTATCAATATAAGCTATATAACAGTTTCTATAGTAGTAGCTTTGAAGGATTAAACTTACTATAGTAATACTTATAATATTAACTTATCCTAATAATAATAATACTAGTATACCTTAATAATACTAGCCTTATAGATAAAGGGGAGTAATAGAAGACTAGCTTTCTCTTTATCTTTCAATATATTTAAGTTAATAGCTACCTATAATAATACTACTACTAATAATAACCATAATAATAATAAGAATACTATTACTATATTTAACTCTTATAACTTTAATATAAATATTAATCTTAGTAAGACTTTTAATAATTATAAGTATTATAGTTATTTTAATAGAAGTCTAAATAAGTTAGTATTATATAAAAACGACTTAATTACCCTCTTTAGCTTTCTTAAAATAGCTATAGTTAAATTTAACTTCAAAAGATTACGAATAGATAAAACTATTAGTATAGCTAAGAAGTATAAGATTAAAAGAATAAAAAAGAATCTAATATTTTAAAATAAGGTATTTAGTAATAATTCTAAATATTTCAAATATATATTAGAAGTAGCTTATTAAGTATTGTCTAAAAAGGTATATATATTAAACTCTATTATAGTTATTAGCTAATAGTTGGGAAAGCTTAAGATAGTATTATTAGGTAAGATAACCTAAAGTTAGAGATATCGTATTATATACTATTAATATAATATTATTGTATAATATTTAAAGATCTAAAGTAATTATAGCTGTAGTAGTTAGTAAAGGATAAGTTAGAATATAAGTCCCACCGGAGTGCTAAATATTCTCTATGCGAAGCGAAAGGCTTCAATCTTTTAATTAATAAGATTAAAATTCTTTTACTTATTAAATAGGGAAAAACGAAAACAATTATGTCAATTATAAAAGGTAATTCAAATATTATCTTAAATAACTTTAAATATCTTTTATATAATATTTATTGTATATTATAATTAAATATCAATCTATGAAGTCAGTCTAAACTTAATCCAATAAGAAGATCATATATCTTCTTTAATAAACCTTTACTATGTAATATTAAATAGAATAAACTCTTACTTAGAGAAATTAAAGCTAATAATCTCTATGGATTCGAAATTTCTATTTAATTTAAGTAATCAGTTTTCTATATTTATGTTTCTAATATTAATAACTTAAAACTATAATAGAATAGAATAAGCTATATGAGTAATATTTTTAAATTAATTAAGAATGTAATAAATAATATTAATTACAAGTATTCTAAAGGTAATAAACTGCCTACTTGTAAAGTCTATCTCAAAGGCAAATCTACTAATAAAGTTAATAGAAATTCAAATACTTTTAAGAAGTCTAAATATCCTAATTATATTAATTCAGACTTATATTAATCTATTTTACTAAAAACTTATTATTACTTTAAATACTTTATTCTATTTATAGATAAGTATAAGAGATTTATCTAAAAAAAGTCATTAAGAAGTAAACACACTAAAGAAGTTACTTTAGCTTTTAAAGAGTTTATTAATATAACTAATAATAATAATAGTAACAATAGAATGAAGAAGGTTAAAATAGATAGTAGTTTTAAGTTTTCTAATAATAAAATAAACTCTATTTATCTTAATAATAACATTATCATTAATATAAGACTACTTTATACTTATAAGCTTGATAATTTGATTAAACAAAACTATAGGAATTATAGTACATAAGATTGGAGTCCTTTTCTATAAGTCTAATTTAGTTTTACACTTTTAGGGGTTAATTATTTTAACTTCTATTAATATTTATAATAAAATACCTTACCTGCTTGATGTAGTAGTCTAATATCTAGCTGGCTTTTACCATTTTATAGTAAGAATAATAGGTTTAAATCTTAGAGTAAGTTAATATAACTAATAATTATAGATTTTCTAGTTATATAAACTCAGTAAGATTACTACTCCTAACTATTAGTTCTTACTAATAGCTATCTAATAACTAGTAACTATTAATAGCTAGTAATAAATAATACTCATTAGTAGTAAGTATTATATAATAACTTATTATAATCCTTCAAAGAGTAATTATAATAGATATAAGCTTATATTTTCTCTTTATAATATACTTTCCGTATTTATTAGTAATTGTATTAACTTACTATATTATTACTACCTGAGGTTTCCTCTATTTAATAGTTCTTCAGCCTTAGTATTATCTATAGGATTTATAAGGCAAAAGCTAACTACTAGGTATAGCTTCCTTTAAAAAGTTCCTAAAAGGTATGTAACTTTAAATAGATTAAAAAACTTTAACATAACTATTATAATAAAATACCTTATTCTTCTATTAGGTATAGGATTCTATATAACTTAAAGAATAAAAAGAAACTTTTCATTAATAATATAAGTATATAGGGCAGTATTTATTACTTTAAGATTAAGAATAAATACTCTACAAAGCCTAATCTAAAGATAGAAAAAGGTATTATAATTAGTTATAGTTATAATATTTATTTAGCTTAGGATTCCTAAGTTTATAATACTATTGAGTTAAGAGATATAAATATTCTTAAAACTCTATTTAACTCTTAATAAAGAGAAGAATTATCTACTTTTAATCATATTATTACTACTAAGCCTCATTAATATTATAAAGAGAACAAATCTATTTAATGTAATTTTAATAATCCTTCTTAGAATCTAGTTATTATTTAGTCTAATAGAGTTTATAATTCTACTAAAGATATTAATTATTCTTTTTCTCTTAATAAGGTTAATAATAATAATAATAACTTAAATCTTTCTCTTAATAAGGAACTAAGTAATCTTTCTATAATTTATTTTAATCGGCTTATAAATAGTAATAAAAACTTTAGTAAGGAGTCTACTATATCTATAGAAATTCTTTCTTTAAGTCTAAAAAGAAGAAGAGAGACTATAAATAGTTTTTATATAAGTCGAATATATATTTATAAATTAAACCTATCCTTCTTTAGTCTTTTATATTAATTATAATGAATATATTTATAATAATACCTTATTTATTAGTAAATATAGTAATTTCTATACTATTAAGTATATACCGTTAGTTAATACTCTAAATAAACTAATTACTCTTTAAAAAGTTTTAAATTCTCAATTTAATAACTATTAGATTTAAGCTATAAATAAAGAAGTTCAATCTATAGAGTCTATAGAAGTTTAGACTATTATACTACTACTTAAGATTTCTTTTGTTAAAAAGAATAATATTAATATATTAAAGGGTAGATAGATTTATAAAATAAAGCCTAATGATTAGAATCCGAATAATCCTATATATAAAACTAGATAGATTACTTAAGGTTTCAATTAGTATTTTAATAATAATTATTGAGAAGCCTTTAGTATTATTTATAGACCTGAAAGTTATAGATATATATTAATTATATCTATTTATTATAACTAGATTTTAACTTAATAAGATATTACTATTATATTTATATATATTAAAGTAGGTAAAAAGATATATATTAAGTTATCTACTAGTTATATTTATAGTGAAGCTTCTAGAAGTTCAGTTTATAATACTAACTATAAGAATTAGCCTTTTATTTATTTATTAAATAAGGCTTTATATAGATTGAAAAAAGCTTTAAATTATAGTATTAACATTTTGAATCTATTTTGTATAAGATGAAGTTTGAGTATCTCCCTATAATAAAGGAATATTTATACTTAATACTATTCTTAATAGAGGTAAATATTTAGCTATCTGGGTATATTATATTTATAATACACTATTAGCAGCTAGTAATTCTACTACTTTAGAATATACTTATAGTAGTCTTCAAAAAGATATCAAAATCTGATGTTTAGGAGAGCTTAATATTTTTCAAATATAAATTTAATTATTAATTATGAAAATAAAAGTATAGATATAAACTAGTTTAAGTATATTAATAAGATTCTTATCAAAGTTAATAAAAAGAATATCTATAGATTTAATATATTAATAGGTAATAGAATTAAATTCTTTATTAATAAGGATAATACTATAAAAGAAGATATATTTAAATATTAAAAAGAAGTAGGAGCCTTATTATATTTAGCCTTAAAAACTAAACTAGATATTATTCTAACTATTGCTCCTTACTCCTAACTTTCTTTAAATCTTTCTAAAGAATATTTTATTATTTTTAATAAGGTAGAGGATTCTTTAAAATAGAACTTTAATTATGGATTAATTGATAATTATAGTAATATTGCTCTTTTTAATTTACTTAGGTTCATAGATTTAGATTAAACTAGAGATATTAATAATAGAAAATCTATTTTAGGTTATACATTTTGCCTAAGTCTTTATAATAATATAAGTTATAACTTAACTAAATAAAAAATACTAGTTTTATCTTATTATAAAGCTTAGTATATAGCTTTAATAAATACTACTACAAGAGCTCTTAACTTATAGAAAAACCATAGTTTCATTAATAAAGCCTTAGGGTTTAAGACTATTAATGAGCTAATTACCTTTATAAATAATTAACTAGCTAGAAAGCTTACTAGAAATACTAAACTTTGAAAAAATCTAAATATATTAATATTTATTATCATTGTATTAAAAATCTTATTTGAGAAGATTAGATTAATCTTCATTATGTTAATATAAGTTATAATATTACCAATCTTTTAATAAAGCTTTTCAGCTGAGTTAAATTTAATAATATTAGTAAGAGGATTTTATAGAATAGTTTTAATATTCAGCCTTCTTATAAAAGAAATAGTCTTAATAATTTACTTTCCGAAGACTAATCTTTTCCTTTAATTCTTTATTAATTTTAAGGCTTTCTAATTGTCCCTAATCTTTTGTATTGTATCTTTAAGTCTTTTTCTTTAAACTCTTTCTAAGTTTTAGATTCTGTAAACTTTAAGTTTTCAAAGCTTTTCTATTCTTCCTATATAATCTTTAGAGTCTTGATTACTTTTTAAATTATAAAAGATTTATTTATCTTATATACTTAAAGGAGAGATGTTAGAATTCTAACTATTTAGCTATTACTTATATTTATCTTAATAATCCTTTACTTTCTATTTAAGTCAAAGCTTAAATATTCTCTATTATTCTTATAACTATATATTCTCTATTTACCATAGAAAACTAATTATGAGAGTTAAGGTTATATTATTTTAATCATTTATACTCTAAATTAATTAAATTATAAGATTAGAACATTTAGTGAATAGACTATCTAGTAGGCTAAGTATAATAAAGCTAAAAGTTCTATTTGATATAAGGTTAATCTTTCTAAAGATAAATTCTATTTAAATATTAATACTATAAAGTTCCCTAATTCTTATAGAATCCGAACTTTCTATTATTATCTCTTCTTATATTAATATTAGTACTAACTTTAGATATTATTCTAAATAACTTACTCTTGAATAATTAAGAGTTACTAATTTCTTTTAACCTTTTGGTAGTTATCTATATATTAGTTTAATAATTATATATACTTATTAATATATAGAGTAGTATTTCCTTTTAATACTTTATAAAAGATAGATTTAAGAATAAAGATTATTATATTTATGAGATAGGTAGTAATATCTATTTTTGAGTTAATATATATCTTTTTTCTTTATCTTATTTATTAGAGTTCTAGCTATTTAGCTATTACTTATATTTATCCTAATAACTTATTTTAGGTATTCAAAGACTTAAGTATTCTCTATTATTCTTATAACTCTATATTTTCTATTTATTATAGAACATCAATTATTAGAGTTAAGGTTATACTATTTTCATTATTTGTACTCTGTTTTAGTCAAACTAGAATATTGAAATATTTAGTAAATAGACTATTTAGTAGCCTAAGTGTAATAGAGCTGAAAATTCTATATAATATAAGATTTATCTTTCTGAAAGTAAATTCTATTTAGATATTAATACTACGAAGTTTCCTATTTCTTATAGAATCCAAACTTCTTATTATTATTACTATTTACATTAACATTAGTATTATTCTTAGATATTAGTCTAAATAATCTATTCTTGCATAATAAAAGATTATTAGTTCCTCTTAACGTTTTACTAGTTATTTATACCTAATTTAATAGGTTATAAACTTAGTTTTATATTACCTTTTCTTTTTATATTATATTTCTCTTCATACTTGTTATTAATATTAATATTAATATTTATATTGATACTTATTTACATTATACTAGAAACTATACTAACTAACCCTAAGTTTCTCTATATTTATCTATTCATATATTACTTCTTTTTACTACTTTTATAAAACTTTATAACTTATTCTTCTTATATTTATTTGAACTAATTAATTAACCTTTCTTATTAATAAATTAGTTTAATACTAAGTAAACCCATAAGAAGATTATATCAGTTAGAATAATAAGCTTATTATTAGGTTAATGAAAGAAAGAATTAAGTAGGAAGAATTAGAAATATCTTATATTTAGAAACTACTAAAACCTTCTATAAACTAGCTTCTAGGTCTACTAAGACTTTTTATAAACTAATTTTTAAGTCTACTAAGACCTTTATAGATTAGAATCGTAAGTCTACTAAGACGTTTATAAATTAGAACGTTAAGTTATTTCTAATTTTCTTAAAACTATATTTCTTCTTAGGTTTTAATTCTAAGCTATTATAGATAATAGAAAGATTAATCTATTAATTAACAATTAAGTTATATTATTAGTAATATTTTACTTAGTAATAGTTTATGAGAGTTAGATTTTAAGTATTTTAATTTTACTTTACAATTTCAATTAATTCTTTATTAAAGAGCTATTTTACTTTCTTAAGCTATTATTTAAGAATATAGGTAATTGTAAGTTATATTTTATCAACAAGTTAAAAAGGATTTGGAATTCTAGTATTTAGTCTACCTATATAAAGGTTTTACTTATTAGTAAAGATATTCTTATAGATTTAACTAAACTTATTTCTAGAAATAATACTAATAAGTATAATAAAGCTTTTAGTTATATATAGTTAAACTGTAAAGATAGTCTTTTAAGATTTATTACAAATAATACTAATATTTTTGATATATTTAGTTATTTAAAAGGACTTTAGAAATTAATGAGTTTTTCTAATAAGCTTCTTATTTATAAAGAACTTTTTAATACTATTTTTAGTAACTTTAAATTTATAGAAGAATATTTAGATAAGATAAAAAAGCTTATTAATAACTTCTTTTATAATAAAGTTAAACTATCTAATTAAGTTATTATTATTTATATTTTAAAAAGTCTAGACAAGAATTATAAAGGTTTTAATATTTTAATTATTTAAAGTCTTAGATCTAATAAGGATTCTTATACATTATATTCTTTATTCTTTATTTCATTAGATAGATATAGAAAGAAAACTTAGACTTCTTCAGTTAATTTTATAATTAAGAAAAGCTTTCAAAATAAGATTATTAAGTAGTCTTCTCCTAAGAGTATTAAGAAACTTTAGAGGAAATAGAAAGGTATTTTTATAACTATTATAAAAAGACTAATTATACTAAAGAAAGCTATTTCTATTTTTATTTTACAAAAGACTCTTACTTATATAAAGTCAACAATTAATAAGAGTTTTCCTTAACTTTCTAACAAGAAAAAGAATAAAAAAGATAAGAATTTAGAATTATTTAATATTATTTTAACTCAAAAAGAAATAAGTAAAGACATTTCTAGTAATATAACTAAGGATTGTATATAATTTAATTCTAATACTAAAGGAACAGAAGAAAAGGAAAATAGAAAAGAAAGCTTTAAATTTAAAAATATAATTCTAATTTAACTTTTTCTTAAAAAGACTTTTATTGAAAAGACTTTAAATACTTTAATTTCTAAGAAGATTCAATAAGTTAGGAATTTTCTTAAATAGGTTAAAGTTATTTTATTCTTTATTAATACTAAAGGTACTATTTATATAGTCAAAGATTATAATTTCTTAATTAATAAAACTAAGACTTTCTTACTTGTTAAATAGAGAAATACTGAAGAGATTACTGTACTTATAAAAAGTAATTTGAAGATTATTTTAAATAATATTAAATATCCTTTACATAATATTTACTATATATTATAACTAAGTATTACCCTATTAAATTCATCTAAACTTAATTCAATAGAAATGTTATTTTTCTTTAATAAGTTTATACTATATAATATTAAGCGGGATAAACTCTTACTTATAAGAATTAAGATCAATACTTTCTATAAATTGAGAATTCTTGTTTTATTTCAATAATTAGTTCTTTATATTACTATTACTAATATTAATAATTTGAAATTATAATATAATAGAATAAGCTATACTTCTAATATAACTAAATCAATTAAGAATATAATAAATAATATTAATTATAAGTATTCTAAAAGTAATAAACTACTTATTTATAAAGTTTATCTTAAAAATACATTCACTAATAAAGTTAAAAGAGATTCAAATATTTTTAAGAAGTTTGAATATCTTAATTATATTAATTTGAATTTATTTAAACTTATCTTACTAGAAACTTTCAATCATTATGAATACTCTATCTTATTTATAGATAAGTATAATAGATTTATCTAGGGAGAATTATTAAGAAGTAAAGACTCTAAAGAAATTACTTAAACCTTTAAAGAATTTATTAATATAACTAATAATAATAATAGTAATAAGAGAATTAAAGAAGTTAAGATAAAGAGTAGTCTTGAGGTTTCTAATAATAGAACAAAAATTATTTATTTTAGTAATAGTATTATTTATAATATAAAATGACTTTATACTCGTCAGCTTAACAGTTAAATTAAGAAATCTATAGAAATTATAATTAATAAGGTTAGAATCTTATTTTATAATTCTAATTTGTTTCTATATTTTTAAAGGTTAGTTATATTAGTTTCTATTTTTATGTAAAATAGAATACTTTATTCGTCTATTAAGTTTAAGACTTTATATAAATTAAAAAATCAAAAGAAACCTTTATTAATAATATAAAAAGATAAAGTAATATTTATTACTATAAGGTTAAAAATAAGTACTCCAAGAAGTTTAATCTAAATGTAAAAAAAGGTGTTATAATTACTTATAGTTATAATACTTGTTTAGTTTAGAATCTTTAAGCCTATTATACTATTTAGTCTAGAGATATGAATATTCTTAAAAACTAATTCGATTCTTAATAAAAGGAAAGGTTATCTATTTTTAACATTACTATTAGTACTAGGTTTAAATAACTAAATAAAAGAAATAAGTCTAACTAATTTAATCTTAATAATTCTTCATAAAATCTAATTATTATTAGGTCTAGTAGAGTTTATAATTCTATTACAAATACTGGTTATTTTCTTCTTCCCGATAAAATTAATAATAATAATAGTAATTAAGATGTTTCTCCTAATAAGGAACTAAGTAGTCTTTTTATAATTTATCTTAATAGGATTATAAATAGTAATAAGAACTTTAATTAAAAGTCTATTATATCTATAGAGATTCTTTTTTAAATTTAAAAATGAAAAAGAACTATAAATAGTATTTATATAAAGAGAGTATACTTCTTATAGTTAGAAATTATCTTTTCTTAGTCTGTTATACTAATTATAATTGATATAATTATAATATTAACTTATCTATTAATAAATATAGCGATTTTCATACTCCTAAATATATATTATTAGTTAATACTCTAGATAAACTAACTACGTTTTTAAAAACTATATATTCTCAGTTTAATAATAATTAGATTTAAACTATAAATAAAGAAGTTAAGTCTATTAAATCTATAGAGATTTAAACTATTATACTACTATTCAATATTTCCTTTATTAAAAAGAATTATATTAATATATTAAGGGGTAGATAGAATTATAAAATAAAGCCCAATAATTAGGATCCTAATAATCTTATATATAAAGCTAGATAGGTTACTAAAGGTTTTAACTAATACTTTAGTATTACCTATTTAGAAACTTTTAATACTACTTATAAGCCTGCAAATTATAAATATATATTAATTATATATATTTAGTATAGCTAGATTTCAACTTAATATAATATTACTCCTATATTTACTTATATGAAAGTAGATAAAAAGACATATATCAAGTTATTTACTAGTTATATCTATAATAAGGATTTTCAAAGTTTAGTTTATAGTACTAACTATAAGAGCTAGCTTTTTATTTATTTATTAAATAAAGGTTTATATAAGTTAAAATAGAGCTTTAGATTTTAGTATTTATATCTTGAATCTATCTTATATAAGATTAGATTTAAAGTATCTCCCTATAATAAAGGAATATTTGTACTTAATTTTACTCTTAATAAAAGTTGATATTTAGGTATTTTGATATATTATATTAATAATATATTATTAAAAGCTAATAGTTGTATTACTTTAGAATATATTTATAATAAACTTGAAAAACATATAAAAATCTAAGATTTAGAGAGCTTGATACCTTTTTAAGTAATAACTTAATTATTAACTAGAGAAATAAAAGTATCGAAATCAATCAGTTTAAATATACTAATACGATTCTTACTAAATTTAAGAAAAGAGATATCTATAGTTTTAATATTCTATTAGATAATAGAACTAAAGTCTTTCTTAATAAAAACAATATCACTAAAAAAATATTAGAGTATTAAAAAGAAATAGGAGCTTTATTATATTTAAGCTTAAAAACTAGGCTAGATATTACTCTAACTATTACTACTTATTCTTAATTTTCTTACAATTCTTCTGAAAAACATTTTCTTACTCTTAATAAGATATAGGATTATTTGAAAAAGAACCCTGATTATAAATTAATTTATAACTATAATAATATTAATCCTTTTAATTTATTTAAATTGATAGACTCAGATTAAGCTTGAAATATTAATAATAGAAAATCTACTTCAGTTCATATATTTTGCCTAGACTTTTATAATATTATAAATCATAACTGAATTAGATAAGAAGTAGTAACTTTATCTACTTATACAACTGAGTATATAACTCTAATAAATACTACTAAAAACTATTTCCCAATATAATAACTATAGTTTTATTAATGAAACTTTAGGATTTAAAACCTTTAATAAGCTAATTAATTTTATAGATAATTAATTAGCTAGAAAGCTTGCTAAAAATACTAAATTCTATAAAGAGGCTAAGTATATTAATATTCATTATTACTGTATTAGAGATCTTATTCGAAATGATCAGATTAATCTCTATTAAATCAATATGAATAATAATATAGCTAATCTTTAAATAAAGCCTATAAGCTGAATTATAATTAAATAATATTATTAAGAGGACTTTATAGAATAGGTTTAATATTTAACCTTTTTATAAAAGAAATAGTCTTAATAGTCTATTTTTTAAAGATTAGTCTTTTCCTTCAACTCTTTACTAATTTTAGGTCTCTCTGAGTTTTCCTGATTCTTTTTACTTTATTTTAAAGTTTCTTCCTTTAAATCTTTTCTAGGTTTTAGTTTTTTCAGACTTTTAATCTTTTAAAGATTTCTCTCTATTTTTCCTATATAGGTTTCAGAGTTTTTACTACTTTTTTTATTATAAAAGATTTATTTATCTTATATATCTTAAGGGGGGATATTAGAGTTCTAACTATTTAACTATTACTTATATTTATCCTAATAACTTATTTAAAATATTTAAAAGCTTAAGGATTTACTATTACTCTTATAACTTTATATTTTCTATTAATTATAGAAAGTTAATTATTATAATTAAAGTTATATTATTCTAATTATTTATACTCCAAATTAATTAAAATTATAATATTAAGGTATTTAGTTAATAGACTCCTTAGTAGCCTAAGTATAATAAAGCTAAAAGCTTTTTATAATATAAAGTTAATCTTTCTGAAAATAAACTCTATTTAGATATTAATACTACGAAGTTCCCTATTTCTTATAGAATCCGAACTTCCTATTATTATTACTATTTATATCAATATGAGTATTATTTTCAGATATCATTCTGAATAACCTATTCTTAAATAATTAAGAGTTATTAATTCCCCTTAACCTTTTACTAGTTACCTATTACTAGTTTAATATTATTTCCTATAGATATTCTTCACTTTTATACTCTAAGTCTTACTATTAATTCTTAAATATCTTCTTCTTTAGATTTCTAACATAATTAGCAATTACATTTAACTTAATAGCTATATATATAGATATCTATTTAATACTTCTTGTATTAATTAATTAGTAATATTCATTAATTCTCTATATTGTTAATATATAAGTCAATACTTAGGAGATAGTTAGGAATAGGAATAATACATAATAGTGTTATAATACTTTTAACCTTAGCGCTATTTAGTATAATATTATAAACTTACTAGTTCTCTAAATATCTTGATAAGATATTTACTATAGATATATATTCTATACAGGGAAAGTATTATAAAGATATTCATTATTATTTTATATTAGTAATTTCTCTATGTTACGTCTTAAGATTTCTTTGTTAAATAAAATTAAACTTTTTTTCTTAAGATTTCTTCTTATTATTTATATAATATTTCAAATTAACTTAGATATTATAGTTTAAATCTTAGGGGTTAGATAGCCTTTAGTCTTTAAGTTATTGTTATTAGATTTCTATCCTTAGAAATAAATCCTATAGATTTAGGATTTTCTTCATCTTCTAATATCTTATCTCCTAATTCATTATTCTTTTTAGTTCTAGCTGAAGTAATATCAATAGATCTTAGATTCTTTGTTTTAAATATCTCTGATTGTTATTACTATTTTGAGCTAGGATATCTTTCTACTAATTTAGAGCTTTCTCTAGATAAGAATAAGTATAGTTTTCTTTAGTATAATTCTTTTTCTTATTATTTTTACAAAAGATTCCCTTTTATTCTTTATGTAGTTTTTTAATAATTCTAGAATTCGTCTTTTTCTAATTACTTTTACTATAATTAATTAGATTATTATTTCTTCTTTTAGATTTATCTAATAAACTAGAGTATAAAGAATTCAAAATATAAGCTTTCTTATTAAACCTAAGACTTTAAATTATATAAATAATATAGTTTATAGAATGAGAATTCAAGTTATTTAAATTATATATTATAACTATCCTTTTAGGTAATTATAATTCATTTTAGAATAGATAATTAGTTAATTCTTTAATTCTATTTACAAATTCTTTTATATTATTAAAATTACTTACAATAGTATTAAATCTTTTTTATAAATGAAGAATGTATAAGTAAGTCCTAAGGGTTTATAGAACTCCTGTATATAATTATATATTTAAAAATCATCATTATAATTCTTCATAACTTAAAAAGAATTATCTTTATAGTATAGTTTCATACAACCCAGAGCTTTTTTATTTTTATCCTTATTTTGAGAAGGAATAGGCTTAGTAATAATTATGAAAAATCTTTTTACTGATAAGTGAAGTTTGAATACAAATAGATTGAACCTTATAATTACTACCTCCTACTAAGTTAGAAATAGTAATCTTTCTAGGATTACTTATTCTATTACAATAAAATAAATTATTAAATTATATATTTATAAAAGTCTTTCTAAAAAGATGTAAAAGTCTTATAGTATATAATTGTCGGTCTTTCTATTATAACCTGCCACGCATAGCACCGTTAGGTAAATAGTTAGCCTATATAGCTTACATATACTATATAACCATACTAGCTATAGAGCTATACGGAGTATATAGGCCTTATTTCGATATGTATAGCTATATACTATATAATATAATAATAGTAATAACGAATACCTAGAATACTACTTTATATTTATATAATGTCGGTTGTATTGAAGGTCTTTAATCTATTTGAAGTCATATGACTCTCGGGAATCCTTTAAAGGAAGCTATACCTAGTAGTCGGCTCTTGCCTTATAAACCTTATAGATACTATTAGTATTAAGGAACCGTTTAAATAGAAGAAACTTCAGGTAGCAAATGCGGTTGATTAAATACGATATGTGACAAATGGGAAAGCTTTATATTTATATAGTAAGATTATATATAATATATATTACTTTCTAGATAAACTAATACTAATTAGTCTTTAATCCTTCTCTCTCGTTATTACTATACTATAGATTAATAAGAGATATCTAATAGAAGAAGTATTTATAATTCTTTAATCTGAGGCTTATAAGTAAAAAGATTGTGAAATGTATTCTACTGAAATACTTTAAACCCTTTTTATTTTAGGATTCTAGTTAGGAGCTTCTAAATTATATGCTAACCTTTTTAAGGAGATTATTATAAAGAAAGTGATTTTAAATATATATTTATACTTCTTTAGAAGGCCTCCCCTTTATAGTAATTAAATTAAAATACTCCCTATAGTATATTAAGGAACTTAAGTTATAGGCTGAAAAGTAGGAGGTATTTTTATTTAGAATTTTTAATACTACTAATTAGAATATATTGAGTAAATATAATAATCTTCTTAAGTTTTATAAATCCTTTTCCCTAATTATTAATACTTATAGTATTTCTAGCTTCCTATACATACCTTAGACTTTCCCTAATCCCTATTGAGGCTTTAAGCTATATATTAAACCCCTTATAAAGACTACTATTAAGAAGTTAAGTATATATCCTTACTTTTATTAAAATAAGATATTCTCTATAGTTCTACTAAGTTAAGCCTTTAGTATAACTAAATAGAATATATTTAGTAAATATATTTAATAAGCCTATATAGCTTCTTAAGATCCCTCTATATAGCTTAAAGTGATAAAAACCCTATCTCATAATTCTTAAGGCTCCCTAAAGCCTTATAGCTAGACTAACTTCTTATAATAATACTATATAATAACTATCTTCTCTTATAGCCCTTAAGGCTTTATGAAAGTAATATAAAAAAAGCTTTCTCCTACAGTCTCTAATAATAGCTCTAGAGATTACTAGAAAGCGTATAATACTACTACCCTTATAAGGTAATATTAGAACCTACCTAAATACTAATAACAACTCTAGAGACTACTAGAAGGCATATAGTACTACTACTTTCTCGAAGTAATATTAAAATCTACCTAAATACTCTTATAGCCTTATAGCCTTATAGCTTTATTACTTCATAGTTCTATAGCTTCAAATAAAACCTTATACCCCCTTAATCTCTACTATTTACTTAAAGAAGTCCTAGTAATAAATATAATTACTATAATTACATAGAGGGGATAGATAATTAATATCTTTAGGAATATAAAGAAGGTATTAAAAAATATAATATTAAATAGTTAACTGATTAGACATTTATAATTAAATGATACTATTATAATATAAACAGAAAGTCGCTAGTATTAATTTATCTATTATAAGCTACTATATTATAATACTATTAAGTAAATAGCTAGCTTATATAACCTATATATACTATTTAGTTATACTAACTATATAGCTATATAAAATATATATATTATAAGATACTATAAAAAGCTCGAGATGCTAATAAATATTTATGAGAATTTCCTAATAGAAATCATAAGGATTTCCCTAAAATTTCCTATTAGATATTACTAAGATTTCCTATTAGAAATTACTAGGATTTCTTATAGGGTTTCTCTAGAACTTCTTATTAGACTTCCTAGATAATTCCTAGTAAAAGTACTTCAAAAGTCTAAGTAGATTCTTTATAGAAACAGAAGAGTTATTAGTTTTCATATTATTATTTTACTAATATTAAAATAGAATAATTAGTAAAATAACTTACTTTTTATTATCAAGACTTTAGTTTACTCTATAAATAATTAATTAATATAGCTAGAGAATATTAAATTAAGAATAGATTTCTAATATTAGATAATAATTAAGATATCTCTTATTTCCTAAAATCTTATACTATTAAAACAGTATAGAAATTAGTAAATAGTAAATAAAACTAATACTATAATCATTTAACTAATACAACCTATCCTTCTATTAAATCTCTTTTAAATAAATCAAATAATTTCTATATATGATATAGATTTACTGTCTTTCTAAAGATATTTAATATAATATAAAATCAAACTATTAAATCCAATTAAACAAAACCCTTTAAAGTTATCCCATACTATTTACTATATATTAATTCCTAAATAAATAAATATAATAGAAATATCAGTTTAAATTTCAACTTCAATAGCTTATTAATAAGAATCCTAATTACAACAATACTAAAAAGAAAGTAATATCTAAATGACTTCTATTTATTATAGGTAATTAATCATAAAATCCCCTAGAAGAATAATTATTTCTTGATAACATCTTTTTAAACCTATATTTAAATAGATTTTTATTAAACCTTAAGTAAGGAATCTAAAAAAATAAAACTTCTAGAAAAACAAGAACTTACAAAGATTCCTAACTAAACTTAAGAAGTCTAAACTAAGTTCTTCTAATTTTATTCCTATTTAATAAAATAACTTTATTACTTATTCTTGTAATTAAACCTATTAAATTGAAACTTATAATCTTAGTAATTTCATCTTAATTATAACTATCTAGATTAAATAGAATTCTATTAAGAATATTAAATATAATACTTACATAACCCACCCCAAAAGATATATTTAATATACTTAGACTTATTCCTTTTTTATATAATAAAGATAGAAATATTAAGATATTAATAGGGAATTACGAAGAAGTCATAATACATACTATTAAATATTAAGAATTATATATAGAATTCCCTATACTAGCCATATTATTTGTAACTCATAAACCTATTAATCCTCATTAAATCATAGACTTAATCTAAAAGAAAACACATATACTTCTTAATCTACTACTAGATCTACTTCTTAATCTACTTCTTAAGTTATTACTAAATCTACTTCTAAATTTAAATAGCTTCTTAAAACTATTAATTATATTTTATTAAATGTATAAAATATTATAAATAAAATAACATAGAAAATCAAATAATAACGCTCTAGGATTACTACTAAGACATTATTTACTAATTATAATAAAAGAAAAAAGTAATTTAGAATTTAACTTACTAAGTATAAATCCTAAAGGATTACTATAGAATTATAAGTTCAAACCAGAAGAAATCAGATTCTTTAACCCTCCTAACTAATATACTCTTTCCAGAGACTTCTATATAGAAAGTCCTAAAAGGATTTATATAAATATAGAACAATTTATTAAAATAGTAAAACTTTATATAGAAAACTCTAATTAATACTACTTAATACTTATTAAATATATATCTTAATACCTTTATAGAACTACTTATAATTAATATATAATAAGCCTTATTAATAAGTAATAAAAAGTATTCTAATATTACTAATACAATTTAAATAATTAGATTACCCTTCTAAAAGCTAGATTTAAGGTTCCTATTTAAATAGTAAAATAAGAATTTAAGAAAATCTATTATACTATAGATAATATTTAGAATAAACTGAATCTCAAGATATTTACTACTAAAATCACAAATCATATAAAATAAATATAATAGTATAAATCCGAGATTCTTAAAGTAAGTTATAAAACGTTAGATTTTAGTCTAATTATAAGAATCTTCAAACCTAGATTGAATATTAAAAGAAAATAGATAGATTTATAATACATTACTAAGATAGATAGATAAGAAATACAACTTCTAGAAAATAGAAGAACTTAAGAAGAAAGCTTATATAAAACTGATATAATAAATCTTAAAATACTATATATTAGATAAATTACTAAGTAGATTAATTATATAAAATAACATTTGAATTTTTAATATAATTTCCTTTTAGGTTAAATAAGTTTAACTAATTAAAATATATCACTAAGGAGGTAACTTCTTTTATTAATTAATCTATAGGGAAAATATTAATTAATATAGAGTTTCCGTCTATTAGAAAAGAATAGAATATACTTCTGAAAAGAAATAATAAATCTAAGAGAATAAATCAAAATACCAAACTAGGAAATATTATCTATACTTAGTACTTCAAATTAGATCTTATTAATAAGAATGAATTATAGGGCTTTATAGATATCTAAATTTCTAATCCTAATAGTTATATTAACTATACATTGAAGATAGATATGAAGGAGAATTCATAAGAATAGTATATAATATATATTCTTAATAATAACTATAAAGCTATAAATTTAGAACATAGTACTTTAAAATCAAGTCAAATAGAAGATATTAATATTATTTCTAATAAATATATTCTGAATAACTATTAAGAATTATTAGAATATTAAAACAACTTCTTTATTTCTTAACAATATCCTATTTATAATATACCTATAAATAAAAAATATAAAGAAAGAAAGTAATCTTACTGAAATCACTAGCAGGAAATTAAGCTTTCTTAGGGAAATAGCTTTTTGGAATTAAAAGCTCCTTTAATAACTATAGTATGAGTTATTCTATATAGAAATACCTATATTTATATTAAAATATAAGATATATTAAATAATACTACCTTTTATATATATATTAATACTAGAGCTATGAGATATCTTATTTAAAAAGATATCCCAAGTTAAATGTTAAACTATAGATTTAATCTAGATTTAACTATATAATTATTAAGAATAAGAACCTCATAAGCTATAAACTAGGCTATATTCTGTTTATTCTATTAAATAATAATTAATAATTTACTTAACATTATAAAGCTTAACCTTAGAACTTAAGTAATAAACAAGCTTGATAGTAGAATTCTATTAAGTTATAAATTTAATATTTCTAATAACATTAATATTCTTAATACTAAAGAACTTATAAAAATTAAATTATACTAAAGTTTGAAATCTTAATATAAATATATATTAAAAGAATACTTAATATCTATCTAGTAAAATTAACTAGAAACCTAGTAATTCTTCTAAAAGCCTTAGTATATATTATAATAAATACTTTATAAAATTCCAAACTTATATACTCATATTTCCACCTATTTATAATAATATAATCTATATAGTAATACGTGAATAGCTATTAATAGCTATATATACCTATTTATTATAAGACTAGAGAATCATAAAGAATTAAAGACTCAAACATATTTCTAGTAATAAATATAAGGAAACAATAATATATAACTTTAAATAAAACAAAACTTCACTTTCTAATTATTTTAATACTAAAGACCTTCATTCAACTATTACAAATAAATTATATTAAAACTGAAAACTAGGTTTAAAATTCAATTCTAATAAAAACATAACTTATACTATAAGATATAACTATTTATAACTATTTAAAAAGATTTCTTTAGAGGATCTCTGGAATTATTACTAAATACCTAATCTTTTAGAAACGAGAAGAGTAAATTAATAAAGATAAATATAAGAAAATCACTATATTTCTAATAAGTAACTGTTATAAAACAAAAAGAATATAATACTTATATTTAATTAGCTTAAAAGACTGAAAGTTTCTAGATAACACATTTAATAGAATATATAAAAGAAAACAATTCAAATAAATCAACTCTTATATAGTATTTAGAATACTAATCTTTATAATCTAGAAAGTAATAAATAAGAAGAAGAAAAAACAAATAATTATAGACATGAAAATATTAAATAAGATTATAATCTTAAATATATATCTTATACTATTATAATCTAAAATTATATTACAACTCTATAGAAAGAAATTTATTACTATAATTAATATTAAATGATACTTCTATTACATACTCATTATTAAAGATTACTAAAAGTAATTAATAATTATCAGCTATTAAAAAAAGGAAAACCTATAATAAGACTAATAGAATTGAGAAACTTAATAATTCATACTTAAAGATTCATAAATAAAATCTTTAGACTATACTATGATTTAACCTAATTATTTATTAATAATACTATAATTGCCTTAGGAACTACTAATAAATACTACTCGTAGTTAGATATTATTCTTAACTTATTTAACTATGGAAACTTAAAGCTTTTAAAAGATAAATATTTTATTAGATTCTTTTGAATTGAACTACTAAAATTTAAAATGTATAACTTTAGACTTTCTAATACTAAGAATAGAGTATAAGAATTTAAAAATATTAAATTCCCAAAAATCTTAATATCTCTAGAGAAATAACTAGATATAATAAGATATTTATAATATCTTATTCTAAAATATATCTTTACAATTAAACTTCTTTAGAATAGGAAAATGAAACTATTAGCCTAAAGATATAAGTAAGAAATTACTACTAGTTAAGAATATAAATATTATTATTTTAAAATAGTCTTTAAGCTACCTTAAGAAGATGAAAATAGCTTTAAAGATATTCAAATAGTACTTACTATTAAAACCGCTCTAATTTACTATAATTTAAACTAAACACTATTTATTTAAATTAATACTTCTTAAGAATATAAATATAATACCTTTCTTTGATTTGTTTTTTAGTGCTATAAATAGGGCTTTTAGATCTAGTTTTAGATTTTTCAGATCTTTCAGAAGTATTAAATATAGTAAACCTTCTAAAAAGCCTTTTAGTAAAGCCGTTTTATATAGGAGTATCGAATTCCCTATAGTTTTCGTCTAAAATATTAACTATAAGAGTCTATAAAGTAGGAGGCTTTTTTAGCCTTAAATTAAACCTTTGACACTCTGACTATATAGGGTAAGAGTATTATAAAGCCGCTATAAAAATAGTTTTTTAATTAATATCGGCTATATTAACGCCTATAGTAGCTAATTTAGATAAGTAGTCTTTAGAAGTACTAATAAATTCAGTAAGAAAGCTATAATTTTCGAATTTTATAGCGTGAAATTCGAGATATAACTATTGTCATAATATAGAACTAATACCCTTATAGCTAGCCTTTAAGGTAGTTATAGCTAGATAGGGGTTTTATAAATCGAAAATAAGGCTTAAAAGCTCTGTGGTAATATTTTGTTATATAAGTAATAAAGCCTAAACTTTTTATTCTTTAGTTATAGCTTTATAGGCCTCCTTATTTTCAAAAAAATCAAACAATTTTAAAAGCTTAAAATAAACCTTTAAGAAGTAGAACTAAGTAGATTAGTTTTCAATACTTATTAGCCTTTATTTCTCAGGTATTAAATAGCTTATAATAGTTTTAATAATATTAACTATAGCTATAAATATAGTATATTTTTAGCTAAAAAGCTTCTAAAAGTAGCTAGAAATTTAACTAAATAGTAATACTAAAATACTATTTAATAGCTAAGTAGTATTACTAATATAGAAGATTGGTTTTTTCGATTTTTGAAAAGTCGATTTAAATAAGTCGAATATATACTTTATAAAGGGAGTAGGGTAATATTGAAATAGTAACTCTAAGGTTATTAATAAGCGAAAAGAAGAAGTTTTGATAAATACATATATGTAATATTACTATATTAAATATTATATTAGCTGATATAAATAGTTAAATTTTTTTGAGATATAATAGATAATTTAATTGTCGAGTTTGATATAATTCGATTAAGAGGATCTCGAAATTCGATAGAATAATATAAGTAATAAAACCCTAGGCTTATAACTTATTGAAAGGTAAGTAGGTAGGCAGCCTATATTTAGTAAAGTAATATTGTATATTAAAAGTATATATACTAAATATTCTTAGGGAAAGAATATATAGTATAAAAGAGTGAATAATAGTTATATTTAGTAAAAGAGTATTGTATTTAGTTAATCTAATTATATACTAAAAAAGAGTATAAAAGCCTTCTTTTATAATACTACGCTTAGTTCTAGAATATTCTAATTAGTAATTATTAGAATATTCCAGTATACAGGCTTACGTC
>AMCV02000004.1:960540-970981 GCA_000350065.2 Colletotrichum orbiculare MAFF 240422
CTAATATTTTAATAATACTTTATATTAAATATTACTTATTATAATTAATTAAAAGATGAATTATATACACAATTATAATACAATTTATTCTTTATAAATAAGAAAGATAAAACCTTGATATTTCCTAATTATTTTAAAATACTTATAATCTATAGAAGTAAATTATCTATTAGTAGGTATATAAAGTTAACTAATAGTTAATTTCAAGTTTAGAATAATACTAATAAACAAACTCTTCAGTACTATTAAAATACTATAATTTTAAAAAGAATTAAATTTCCTTTTAATATATTTTAGAAGATTACTATCTTGATCTCAAACTAAAAGTTTAATTATACTAATAAATTCAAATTAGCTAAACTTACTTTTCGTATATATTTCTAACTATTTTGTATAGTAATTTTAATATTTAGACTACTATTTTTTATAAAAGTTCGGAAATTTATTTTAAACTTTAGAATCTTATATTATAATCTAATAGTCTTATTAATATTATTCTAAATATTAATTATATATATTCCCCTATTTAATAAGTATAAATATTAATTAATCTTACTATAAGTTCTATAAGAAATACCTAAAATAGATATAGATCTTATATATAAAACATTATAACCCCTACTCCTTCTAATTAGAATTAAAACGCTATATAAATATACTCTTCTTATACTAAAAGCTGATAGTAATTTATTATTCTTAAAACTAATATTTAAAAGGTAAAAATGGAAAAAGTAGTATAATAAGTAAATATTACTATGAAGCTGATATAAGAATAGAAAGATAGAATAATTATAATTAAAACTTTATAAAATAATATTAGTATATTATTCAAAGAAATACTAGATATTATATAAATCCTTATTATCCTTATAGCTTCTTTAGATATTAATAATAGGTCTAATCTTCCTTTTCTTAGATAAGTCTTGAAGAAATAGTTAGTATAAGATAACTCTACTTTAATAAGATAAATAAGGGTTAATAAACCTATTTAAAATATATAGTAAAATTTCTAACTAATAAACTAAATTCTAACTTCTAACTTTAACCTTAATAATATTCAGATAATACTAGCTTCTAATTTAATTAATTAATTAAATCAACTTATTACTATTAGACTTCATATAATTTTAATAATCAAATAGGAAACTAAAATAAACTAATCTATTATTACTTATATATATAAATATAAGCTAATTCCTTGAGTAATTTGAAGAATAATATTTAATTTCTATTAAAATAAGCTCTATTTCCTAATAAATAATATAATTTTAAAATACCTTACTATCCTTTATACTAACCTTATTAAGAATGATAAACCTTTAAAACTAATTCTCCTATTTCTTCTTATAAATATCTTATAAGTTCCCTATAAATTCATACATAGTAAATATTTAAAAATTAGAAATATCTAAATATATTATTATATTCTTGAGAAAAAAGAGCTTTTCCACAATAAGTTTAATTCTATAAATTATACTGATTTAACTATACATAGTACTAATAATATTAGTTTTTTTAGAAAATACTGAGTAATAGTTATATATTTCTCTACTACTAATTATATTAATTCCTAAGTTAGTTAGAATATTAGTAATAAGGAAATCTTTATTCCTCTTAAAATAATATAAAATGAATTCTCTAACTATCTTAATAAATAGTATAAAAAGATTATATATACTATTATTTATAAGAAGAAATATTAATAGTATAAAAAGAAATCCTAAGAAAGAATATAACTAGAAGAAATACTAATTACCAAAGAGTAATTATTATATTTGATATTTCTATAAAGCTATACTCTTAAGATTATACTTATATAATAAATTATATAAATTTAGTTATAAATTATATTCTTCTATTTTAATTTTACTAAAACCTATTTATGTTTCTTTTTTATATTTTCTTACTAATTAATTAATTTAAAGTTAAAATCTTCTTAACTTCTTAAGTAATTAGAATTACTTTATTCTAATTAGTTATTAGAATAAAAACATTTAGTAATAGGTAACTATTATAAAGTATTATAGAAAGCTTAAGATTCTTATAGATATTTATAAAACTTTCCTAATAGAAATTATAAGGATTTCCTTAGGATTTCTTATTAGAAACTACTAAGATTTCTTATTAGATATTACTAAGATGTTCTATAGGATTTCTCTAGGATTTCTTATTAGATTTCTTAGAGAATTCCTAATAATAATACTCTAGAAATCTTAGTAGATTCTTTATAGAACTAGAAGAATTATTAGCTTTTATACTTTTTCTTTACTAGTACTAAAGTATAATAACATAAATCCTATTTCTATATATATAACTATATACTATATAATATAATAATAATAATAATAACAAATAACTAGAATACTACTTTATACCTATATAGTAAGAGTATATATAGTATATATTAATTTCTAGATAAGCTAATAATAATATATAAAAGTATTATGTTTTCTAAAAAGATAAAGATCAATAACTGAGATGCTTCTTTTCTATTTAAAATAAAGATATAACTTAAAGAATAAATCTGAAGATCAGATATCTAAATCTTAGTATTTTCTTTCTCTTTTTTAAATAAAGTTAGTTTTTCTCTCTCTATAAAATTAATTAAAACTTAAAGTAGTATTTGAGATAAAAAGAGTTGATTTTCTATATATGTTAATCTTTTGCGATTAAAGTAATTTGAAACTAAAGAAGGAATAGTCTTAAAGCTAATTTGAAAAAGAAGTTGATTAAGACTAAGTCTTAAATATCTGAAGAATTAAAAAGAGCTAAAATAGGTGGAGAAACTAGATTTTTAGGTGTTCAAATAGCTTGTTAAATAAGGATAATTTTATATATAAATAAAGTAATTCGAATAATGTATTCAATTTCTAAAATAAATAGTAAAAGGGTAGAGAGTTTTATAGATTCTATTCTAATATTTGATTCTGATAAATAAATCAGAAGGGTAATCTTTTAAAAAGTAAAATACAAAATTTCTAGGTTGAGAAAAGCTAGGTTTATAACTTATTAGAATGAATGGATAGGTAAGTAAATTGATAGTTAAGCTATTACTATAGATAATTATGAAATTAGGAGAAACATGATATAATAAAAGTAGTCTTCTTAATATGAAGACTTATTTAAACATTTATAATAATATTAATTAAATAGAAGGAGAAATAGTAATTGAGTTAACAGTATGATTAATTATTTCTAACTACTATTTATAGAAATATTAAGGTTCTTATATAGAGGGTTTATTTTAGAATTCTAGCTATACTACTAGAGTTCGAGTTGTACTACTAGAGTTCTAGCTATAGTTATAGTATATAAATTACTCTAACTATAGTATATAAAATATTATAACTATAGTATATAAAATATTATAATTATAGTATATATAGCCTAACGTAGGATATAAGCTATTATAACTATAGTTTATAGTATATTATAATTATAATATATAAGTCATAGTATAATATATACTATAGTATAATTATAATATATTAGCTACTATAACTATAGCGTATAAGGTATTATAGTTATAGTATATATAGCTTGAACTACTTCTAGTATTTTATAATAGAATAAACCTCTATGCATTTACCTTATTTACTTAAGAACTACTAGGGGTAAAAGAGTAAAATGAGTATATGTTTATGGAGCGACTTTTATACAATTTCTTCACATAGAAATATTATAGAACTTCCTATTACTTCTATTAGAATAATAGAAATAGAAGTTCTTTATATATTAAAATATATCTAACAGCTTCTTCTTTATCACTTTAAATTTATTCTTTTTAACTTTACTAGCAACTTTATCTTCTAAAAGTATAATAAGGCTAAAGATAACTATAATTACTTTAAAAGAGCTAGAGAAAGTAGTAAAATTACGTTTATATAAAATTAACTTCTTTAGGCCTTTATAAAAGTAGTTATAATTCTTATAATTATTAATAATCTTCATAAAGTTGATATTTATATTGAAGTTATAAGGGTTGAGTATAGTAATAGCTCTTAGTATTATTGTTATTAGTAATATTATTAAAAGTAGCTATTAACTTATACTTTAAAAACTGTTAGTTTGTCTATAGTAGTCTATTACTCTCTTTTATATCTATAGCTAGTATTATTAAGATATACTAGTAGTATTATCAGTATCCAGCTAGTATAAATCAATATTATAAGTATTACTATAGTAAGTTTAATACTTTAAAGTTACTATTAATTTCTTAAGGTATAGCCTTCTAATTATTATTAGAGTTATATTAGTAAATTTACATACTTAGTTGTTATTCTATTACTTTTAAGCCTCTTTATCCTTCTGGATTAAGGCTAAGTCTAAACTAATAATTATCTTACTAAGTCTTTTTAATTATATTTACTCATAGAGAAATATAAAGGCTATAATGAATAGCTAGGTATTTCTCTATTATAGAGACTATTTACTAAGTATTATATAAGGCTATCTGTTTTATAGGGGGCTAGATATATAAAGTTCTATATAAATATAAGTATAGAAACTATAGTAGTATTTTAACTGCTAGAAATACTTTTATTATATAAATATAAAATACTATTCAATTTTAGAAGATTCTAGTAACTTTACTTCTATTAAAAATAATAAGATTTTTACTAAAGAATAATATTGACAATAATTTAGAAAGAATAGTAGTTTTATCTTTAGGATTATTTTATTGTTAGTTTATCTAGAGAGTAGTATATACTATATAGATTCTTACTTTATAAGTACAGAGTAGTACTTTAGTGATTTATTATTCTTATTATTATATTATATAGTATATAGTATTACATAAAACTTTCGATCTATAGTATAGTAATTACTTACTTATTACTACGTCTTTAGCTATAACTAGTATTAAATATCTAAAACTTATTATTCGTATAATATTGAAAGTATACTATTATATATATAGTAATACATATAAATACTATATACCTTATAATATAGCGTAAACAATACTAGTAACCTTTTCTTTTCACTATATACTTTAATACCTATCTATTTATATAATAAATAATACTTTTAGTAATCTATACTTTTTTACTTCAATAATACTTAGATACCTATTTATCTACTTTATTTAAATTACCTATCTTTCTATTGAAATAGTTATATAGTTCAAATTAATAAATCTCTTAAAAGTATAGTTTAGTATTTTCTTATAAACGTATTGATAATATTATTATCTCTATTAATCTATTATATCTTATAGAATTTATAATATATTTATAATTACTTTAATACTATAATATTAATTATAAAGTGTTTTTCTTCAGTAATACTAAGTTTTATAAGGTATTTATAAGGTAAGTATGAATTAGTATATATAATAGTTAGGACCTAAAGAAACTTTTAATATTAGAAGGTTTTCTTAAGTAATATAACTATACTATAAGTAAAATCTATACTAACTACTATAGTATAAATCTCTAAGTTAAGTATATTCCTAGTACTTCCTTTATTTCTAATAGAAGAATAATATATAAAGTTAGGATAGAAATTAACTTAATTATTACTAATAGTAATCTCTTAATTTAAGATTATTACAGATTTTGATTAAAATAAGCAATTAGTATTATTAGTAAATAGAATATTAATAAAAATATAAAAGTATGCTTTAAAGAAAATAGGTAGTATAGAGTTAAAGTTATAGTTAGGATATTTAATTTATTTATTAGTTTATAACTAGTCATCATCGTAATTGATTAATTGTATAAATAGTATATGACTAGTTATCTCTATTCATAATATCTATATTTAGGTTATAATATATATATATATATATATATATATTATATACTATAGGGATAAATCTATTCAAAAATCCTTTTAATCTTACTAGCTTAAATAAATAGGTTAACTACTTAGTTACTTATTACTATAGCTTTGGTTACTTTAGTACTATATTTCACCTAATATTAGTAATACTCTCTTTTATGGCTAAAATGAATTAAATACCTAAATTAGTATAAAATAAAATTAAAATATAGAATATAAAAGTAGTATAAAATGTAAAAATAGTATAAAATTAGTTTTAATTATATAGATCCCTTTTATTATACTAAGAACCGTAAAAATACTATAAATAGTATATCTCTATAGAAACACGTCTTTTATTTAATACTATATTAAGTACTTTAGGTTCTTACTATAATATATATCTCTCTCTCTTTCTATTACCTTCTTCTTATTACTATTAGTAACTTTTATAACCTATCTTTCTATTTATATTATTTGTTTATTTATTATTATAAGCCTTTTAAAAGCTTAGTCATTAAATCCCTTATTTATACTATCTATAAGGTTATTTTTACTATTAACTTAATAGATCTTAAGGATCTCCTTTTATTTATATAATTATGAGAACATTACAATATTAATTATAAAGTATTTCTCTTTAATAATATCTAATTTATTAAGCTATTTATAGAAAGAATAAGAATTAATATATGTTACTATTGATATTATTAGTATTGTTAAATATTTAATTATTTACTAAAGAGTAATAGGAATTATATATCTTAGGTTTAATCCTATAGTTATATTATAAACCTTTAAGGCTAATATCTTTTATATAACTTCTTTCAATTTAATAGAAGAAAAATAGATAATATCACTTTTAAATTTAAAAGTATTATTATTCATATCATTTTCTTTTACCCCTTAGATAATAATAAATTCTAACTAAGATATTATAATTTTATTATTAATACAAAGTTTATTAATAAAAATATAAAACTTTATCTCTTTAATATTAGTAGGGATAAATATCTAGTCTAATTCTAAATTATTTATTTATTATATACAATACTTACTAGATATCTTAATGGTGTTTTTTGTTGGATCTTGGTATTGGGGTATAATCAAAAAGTTAAAATATACTTCTAATTAGCATATAAAAACTATATATATTTCTTATATACTTACTTGATATAGTAGTTTAACGTCTAGATAGCTTTTACTATTTTATAGTAAGAGTAGTAGGTTTAAATCCTATAGTAAGTAAGTATAACTAGTAGTTATAAACCTTCTAGTTATATAAACTAAGTATAATAACTACTACTAACTATTAGTTCTTACTAATAGCTATTAATAGCTAGCGACTATTAACAGCTAGCGATAGGTAGTCCTAGCTAGTTAGTATTAATATTACGCAATAACCTATTATAATCCTTTAAAGAAGTAACTATAACAGATAGGCCTATACCTTCCCCATTTATTAGTATTAGTTTATCCGGAGGGTAATATATACCATATATAATCTTACCGTATGGGTGTAAAGTAGTATTCTGGTTATTTGTTATTATTATTATTATATTACGTAGTATATAGCTATATATGTAGAAATGGGGCCTATATAGCCCATATAGCTATATAGCTAGTATAGCTATATATTATATATAGGCTATATAGGCTAACTATTTACCTAATAGTATTATAGTATAGTAGCCCGTAATAGATAAACTAATACTAGCGACTTTTTATTTATATTATAGTAATATTATCTAATTATGAAAAGGCCTAAATCGCTAGCTATAAAATACCGTCTTTTTAATAGCTTTCTTTACTGTTAAACCTATTACCTATCTATCCCTCTATATAATTATAATAGTTATATTGATTACTAAGATCTCTTTAAATAAATATTAGAAATTAAAGGAATATAGAGCTTTATTTAAACTTAAGGCTATATAGCTTTTGAAGCTATAAAGCTATATAGCTATAAAATCTATATAACTATATAGCTATAAAGGTATTACTTCAAAAGGGTAGTAATATTATATACCCTCTAATAATCTCCAGAGTTATTATTAGAAACTATAGGAAAGAATCCTTACTATAAGTTATAACTTTAGAGGCTAATATAACTATAGCCCTTATAGAGCCTCAAGGGCTATAGGAGAGAATAGTTATTATATTACTCTTATAAAACCTCAAGAGCTATAGGAGAGGGTAGTTATCTAAGCTATATATAGGTCTTGAGAGGCTATATAGGCTTTTAGATATATCTACTAAACGCGTTCTATTTAGTTATACTAAAAGCCTAAACTTAGTATAACTATATAAAGTACTTTATTTCAAAGCTATATTAAGTATAGTTATTAGTATCTTAATAGTAACTATCTATAAGGAGTTTAGTATATAATTTAGAGCTTCTTAATAGAAGTCTTAAGGGAGGAAAAGTCTAAAGTATCTATAAGAAGCTAGAAATACTATAAACTCTAGTAATTAGAAAAAGATTATAAAGCTTGAGGAGGTTATATTTACTAAATATATTTCTATAAATAAACATTAAGTATAGCTATTAGCCTCTTAATAGTAGCTATTAGGGAGTATTTTATTTTAAAACTAAATTAAATATAATTATTAGTATTTTAATATTAGCTATCTATAAGGGGTTAGTATGTAGTTTAAAGCTTCTTAGTAAAATCTTAAAATAGGGAGGACTTAAGGTGTCTAAATAGAATAAGTCTTATAATTTTTTTATTTATAAGTTTTAGGTTGAAAGATTATGAGTATTTCTTCTGCTAAAATATATCTTATTAATCTATAATATAGTAGTAATAGGGGAAAGATTAATTACCAATTAGTATTAATTTCTCTAGAGGGTAATATATATTATATATAATGTTACTATATAGGTGTAAAGTAGTATTCTAGTTATTTATTATTGTTATTATTAAATTCTATGGCGTGTGGCTATATATATAGAAATAGGGCTTATATAGCCCGTATAGCTATATAGCTAGTATGGCTATATAGTATATATAGGCTGTATAGACTGACTATTTACCCGATGGCGCTATAGCGTAGTAGCTTGTGACGGATGAACTGATAGTTAGTAAGCGTATTAACTAACTATATTGTTGCTACTTGAGGTTTCCTCTATTTAAATGGTTCCTTAGCCTTAGTATTATCTATAGGCTATATAAGGCAAGAGCTAACTACTAAGTATAGCTTCCTTTAAAAGATTCCTAAGAGGCATATAACTTTAAATAGATTAGGGACCTTTAATACAAACTATATTTCTTGTATTTATTATTTTATATAGATTAATTTCACTTTACTAGAAGTATAATTATTAAGATTAATCTTCTTATTTTAGCTTTTTTAGATAAGAGTTATATTACTATTATTTCGAAAAACTATTATACTTTAATTAAAAGTAAGAAGCTTATTATTTAAAAATATTAACTTTAACTTTATTATAAGTCCTATTTATTAAAACTCTTCTTCTTCGTTATTATTAAACTTAAATAAATAGAAGCTAAGAGTATTATCTATCTATATATTTATAATAATAAAATATAAATTATCTAGCTTTGAGATTATAAAATATAAGTTATATAATAGAATCTCTATTTCTAGTTTATCTTTATAGTAATTGGAATATATTATATATTAATATATATCTAACTCGATAGAATTATATAATAACTAGATAATAATAAAAATAGTACTTTCTAAGTATACTTATTATAGACCAATAAGTAGTTTTATTAGTATGAAGTAATTTAGCTATATCGCTTTTCATATATATATTTTCTAGTAATATTCTAAAAATAGATTTCTATAGGAATATTAAAATATAATATGGTTAATAATATTAATATAAAGTAATACTTAACTTTTTATATTATTAGTAATTATATTAAAACATTAATCTTCTTCTAATTATTAAATCCCTGATTAACTAACTATGACCTTTTATATAATATATTATTCATACTCTTAACCTTATTAATAAATCTAAGGGTAAAGATCTTTATCTATTTATGTTTTTCTTAATATTAAAATATTTAAAATATAGTACTTCTTTTACTAAAAGGATCTCTTATTCCTTAATATCTAATTCTTTAAAAAGCTAACTTAGAATTATAATAAGGTTATATTAGTAAGAATTAATAGTTTTAATTAATACTTCTACTTCTTTTATTATAGAATAAGTTTTATAATATATAATATTAGAAAGACTAGCTTTTATAATAGAAGTATTATTCTTATATAATTATTTCTATTATCTTAACTTCTCTTTAAATATGACTATTATAAATATCCCCTTAAATAGAGCTTCTTCCTTAGTTTCTTTATTATAAGGATTCTTATTATTACTCTTTCTAACTTAAGGCTAGTAATATAACTTAATTATTATTATTTAGAAAGTATTAGGTTTACCTTCTATCTCTATAATATATATCTTATTATTAATTATAATAAACCTAAATGGTTTAATCTAACCCTAATATTCTTAATAGATATATATATCTAATTATAACAAGAACTACTATATAGATACAATAGAAAAACTATTATATATATTTAAAATATCTAAGATTTAGTACTACATATAGATCTTATATATTTCTTCTATTATAGTTTAAATAATCACTATATATCTCATTATATCTAGAAATAATAATGATAATATATT
>AMCV02000004.1:971104-989494 GCA_000350065.2 Colletotrichum orbiculare MAFF 240422
TTATATATAATTTTATAAACCGTTTATAAAGAAATATAATACTATTCAACCTTATTAATATTATTATAAATTTCAATCTATATAATCTTTACCTTCTTACTTATACTATTAAGTTTCTTCTCAAAGCTTTTAATAATATTATTATATCTTATATTAATAATAATTCTATTTAAGAAACCCTCATAAATATCAATCTAATATACATTTAGTATATATTATATATTTTCTACAGAAATACTCCTTATAAGTCGTATAACTATAAATACTATGAATATATTAACTATTAATAATATAAACCTATTACTATTAAGATATATAATATTAATAATACTCTCTATATGAAACTTATAGTTATTTGTAAAATTAAATCTAAATCAATATAATACTTTACTATTCATTTAGTACTAATAGTAATCTTTCATAATTACTTCAACTTTATTAGTAATTATAGTTTAATTTAACTTATTAAAGATATTATTTAACTTTCAAGTATTAAGGCTTATAGAGCTACTATATTTCTATTTTAATAGAAAGGTTAATAGCCTTATTATAAAGATCCCCCTAAATTAAGAATTATAAATACTTATTATATTATTCTATAAGTAATAATATTCTTTCTTATTTAATTCTACTATTAGAATTATTAAGATAGATTTAGAATGAATTTCTATCAAGAAGATTCAGAAGAAACAAGATAACTATTAATATAATATTAAAGTTAATATTTCTAAAACAATATAAATACTTAAATTATATTAAAACTTATAAAACTTTACCTATTTCTAAATCTTAAATATCTTTTCAGAATAATCGTATTAAATTAGATATTAAGTATAAATTTCTAAAAGGCTTTTAATTATTATTGAAATAGGCGCTAGCTGCTTGTGCTGGAATAACTAAAATAAATAAACAAAATAACTTCCTCTAAACTTAATCCTATAGTAATAGAAAATGAAGGGAAAAGTCTAGAAGAATATATTAAATAAAAAGTGTTATATTTATAGATCTATAGTATACAAAGTATTTTAATTAAAAAAGTAGTATTCTAAAATCTAAAAAGTAGAACAGTATGTAAATTGTGTGTTTCTTATTACTATTTAGAAGATGAATACTATAGATATAGGTTTATAGCCTTTATATATATATTAGTTATATAATAAAAGAGGTTTTAGGTTTAGACTTATTATCATTTTCTTTTTAGATTTACCAGAACTTTTATATAATAAGTTTAATTAAAAGAGAATTTATCTATACTATTGTAATTATTACTAGTTTGGCTATTTGAGTTTTATTTTATTTTTGATTTTATTGTTACTAGTTAATCTTATCTATTTGTTATTTACTTATTAATACTTATTTTAGATTAATTTCTAAATACATTATAGCTAATTTCTTTGTACTAGAGGCTCTGAAAATATATAGATTACTAACTTAATAGGGGTATTCTGTTTGAATTAAGTTTAGTAATTAATCTACTAATTTATGAATTACTCTTTTATATAATTAGAAGGGTTTATATAGTTATATAGATTAGAGTAATTAATATAAAGTAGAATATTAGTTTAAAAGTATAGAAGTAGTATTAGAAAGGTTTAGTAAATTAGTATGAGAGGAATAGGTTTAAGTAGAATATATACTTATAGTTTCTTTTAGGAGTTCTAATATGGTCTTTATATTAATATTAGGTTGATCTAGTAAGTCTTATTTTATAATATTTTCTGAGGTTTAAGTATTAATTCTTTTCATTTTAATATTTCTAGTTATTATTAGGATAATTATCTAATTAGTATTTAGTCTTAAGAATATTTTTTTAATACTAGTAGTAGGTTATTATTAAAGATAGGTAAGGGGTAATTTATTATTTTATAGTTTTTATAAGTTAATATTATCTTTTATATTAGTAGGGCTTTATAGATATTGTTATAAGGTTTGAAGTATTTGTTTATAATTGATAATTGATGTGAGATTAAAAGAATTTCGTTTTTATGTTTGTATTACTTATCTGTTGAAGTTTATAGTGAATTTATAATGTTAAGTATTTTATTCTAAATAAATGTTTTAGATTATTTTACTATTTGATGATTATAGGTAAATTAGTTGTACTGAAGGTTTATTAGTATTATTTAGGTATGAGTTTAAAGTAGCTTAATTATATTAAGTAAAGTTCCTATATTAATATAGAATTATAGTAGTTGTTTTATTGTTTTGATAAAGTAGTTATTACTAGAGTTTTTTTATATAGAGTTAGAATAAAAGATTCTTTATTTATTTCATTAATTATAAGATTGATTTAGTAGATATTATTATTGCTAATAAGGAATATAGTAATATTAGTTCTTTATAGATTTATTAATAGCCTGTTTACTAGTTACTAATTATATTTAAGTAGGTTAGTATTAGTATTATAGCTATTTTTAGTATATTATAGATTTATTCTCTAAGGTATTTAGTAAGTAGTAGGGCTGTTTTATAAATTTAAATAGAAAAGTATATTAAACTTTTGAGAGTCTAGATATTCTATTATCTATAGTATGTTTTTAGCATTATAGAGGTAGATGTCTTATTTAATTATTTTCTATTATATTATAGGGTTTTATTAATTAATATTTAGGTTTATATTATAGTAATTTAAGAAATGACTTTCTATGGATTTATTATGAAGATATTAGTTTTCTATTAAAAAAAGATATTTATTATTTAATATTAGTTTAAATTCTTCTTTTAATATCTTAATTATAATTCCTAGTCTATTAGTTTTACTAAAGTGGGGTTTTCTATTAGGTCTCTAGTTATAGGGGGTGGGAATTAAATAAGGCGACTTTTTTATATTTTGATTTTTTATATATAGTCTCTTATAGGTATTTATAGAAATTCTCTAATTTTAGTTTTAAGGAGACTATTTTGATAGATAGTATTTTAGATAGTATTAGTAATCGTTTTTGTGAAGAGGTTGAGTTTAATAAGTAGTTAAGAGATTTATAAATATTTTACTAAGGATTTCTTATTAACTAGGTTTTATTTATTAGAATAAAATTAGATATTGTTTTTAATATTATAATAGGTGGGTATTCTTTTATGATATTAATTTCGAAGTATTAGAGGAGGTTGTATTATATTCTGAGTATCTGATTTTCTTTATTAGTTTTATTATTGTATTAATAATCTACTTTTCATATATCTTATATAGTTCTACTTAGTATAAGTATTTTGCTAGGTAGTAATAAGTTATAAAGTTCCTAAATTAATTAAAGTTACTTATTATATATTATATACTTATAGTTATATTTTTTGTATAGGAGCTTTGCTGCAGTGAGAATTTATTACATTTAGTTAAGAAGTATTAATATTGATATTTATTTAAAGTATTATATAGTTAGTATAATGTGAGTTTGTTGAGTTATTAAATGTTATAGCTTTCTCTTACTTTCTTTTATATATAGGTTTGTGAATCTTAAAGTATTAATAAACTTTTTTTATACTTATTAGTTTATTGTATGTTGTAATATTATGTGTAGTTTTGTTGTTAGTTTATTAGGAGATTTGTCTAATAAGGTATTATTAATTGGGTTAATTTTCTCGTTTTTTGTTTTATATAGTATATTATCATTTTTAACTAGTTTTTTTTATATGTCTGCTGTTGTAGTGTATTTGGAAGTTTTCTGGTTTACTAGTATAGTATTAAGTGTTATTATTATTTTACGATTTCTATAGTAGGGGTTTGTTTAATTTTTCTTTTTTCTTATTAAAGCTTGTTGAGCTAATGGTTTAGGTTTGTGAAGATTATGTTGATATTTCTTATTATAGGATAGGTCTCCTGGGTTATGTTTCTTTAGAGATGTAATAATGTAGTAAATTTCGTGAACTTTTAGCTTAATTGTTTGGTGAACTGAAATTTTAAAATCTTTTGAAATTCTTTTTCTGAGTTATTAACTATTGTAATAATTCTTTTATTATTATTTAGTTAAACCTAGACTTTTTTCAATATTTGGTTTTATAGCTACAGTGTAAAGTCTGTAAAGTCTGATTTAAAGCTAAGGAGTAGTATATCTAATTCTTCTTCTTTTTTTCTTTACATTAATTATTGTTTCTTATAAAAGAATAGTTATCTACTAATATAGGATTATTAGTAGAGGTTATTAGTTTCCCTTTCTTAAAGGAAGAGATAGGCTATACGACTTTTGAATTTAGTTGAAATTCCTTATATTTATAATAATATTATGAAATTTTGTTGTTGAATTAAGAGTGTAGAATAATAGTAGGATATTAAGCCTGTTTTTTTCAGACTAAAGTATTCTAATTATTTAGTTTGAAGTGTAATCTGATATTATTTTTGTTTTAATCATGCATGGGATATTTAGAATTAGGAATCTTATAATATAGTTTTTAGGTACAATAAAGAATTTAATATTAGATATATAGTAATTGCTTAGTTAGATATCTTTTAGTATTATTTTAGTGAAATCTATTATATATTTAATATTTGTAATATTATAAAGGTTTGATTTTATTAGACTTATATGGGATTATAAATTAGTTTTTTATATATATCTTTTAGAGATAATATTAATCATTAAGTTTGTATTAATAGTCCTTTAGATTTTAAGATTTACTAAGACTATAAATTAGATTTTAATTTAGAAATATATTATAATAAAGTTATAAATTATGACTAAAATCATTATTATATAGTCTATTATAAATATTATCTTTACTATTAAACTTATTATTTTAATATTTAATTACTATTAGAAATAATACGCTTAAGAGGTAGAATTTGTACTAGCTAAACCTTAAGCGCTAGTGCTATCTCTATAGGCCTCGCCTTATTTAAACTACTTAAAATAGAACCTCACGTAGCATATATAACTATATTTAGTTATATATAATATATACTAGATTTTACCCCCTAATTATATATAATAATTAGGAGTCTTATCATACTAAAGAACTACTAGGCTAAATATAGATATTATAATAATTTAATATATTTTAAATATTAAGATATCTACTAAAAATACCCCTTTTTTAGTCTTTAAAGAAACTAATTAGTAGCTAATTTAGTATAATATTTTTCAAATAGAAGCTAAAGCTTATAACTTATAAAACTATTTTAACCTTAAGATAACTACTTACTAAAACCTCCTTTTAGAACCTTCTTAAAAACTACTCTTAAGTAACTTTCTAAAAACTAGGAAGTAATAATAAGCTATTAAAATACCTAAATTAGATATTCTTAAAAGCTTTATTCCTATAAGAGTAGGTTATAAAGAGGATTAATAATTCTTTATAAATACTACTAAAGAAATTTATATAAAAGATATTATAAGCCTTATAGAGAAAAATCTAAAAATCTATATAGCTTTTTATAGCTTTTATATTTTAAAAACTGAAGAGTATTAATATAAATAGTCAAACTAAGTTTATATAATAACTTAGATCTTTAGATATATAAGTAAAACACTTTAGTATTAATATTACTATATAGAAAGAAATATAGTAATATAAATTACTAACTTCTAAAATTATTTTAATATTATAAATAATTTATACTTCTAAAATACTATTTCAATATACTATAAGATACTTTAATCCTCTAGACTTGAATATCTAGCTATAAGAATAATAACTAAAATATAATTTTAGAAGTAGTAAAATATTATATATAAAGCTTAAATAATTAATTATATTCTTTTTATTATTAGAATACTTTAGGTTTCTAACCTTATAGTTTTATTAGCTTTCTTACTGATTAAATCTTATATATAAAACTATATATTTATAATTTAAAACTATTTAGACTCTATACTTCTAGATAAGATTATTTTAATTATTATAGAAGTAATCTAGTATCTCTCTAAAACCTTCTTATATAGTAAGATTAACTATAGTATTTTCAATATTATAATAGAAATTCTAATTACTACTTTAAACTCTTAAGGCAATAAGAAGTACTTCTAAAACTTAAATAAGCTTTTATATTTTCTAGAATATAAACTAAGTTATACTTTAGTATATTATTACTATATATACCTTTAGTTAGCTTATAAAAGCTAAGTATTGAATATTTTAACTAAAGAGAAAATTAAATAATTACTTACCTTAAATCTAGACTTCTTAAAGAAGATTTAGACTTTTAAATAATAATAATTACATAATTAGCCTTCTAGCTAAAGTAGCTATAATACTATATAATACGTATACTATAAAGAGAAACTTTAGTACTATTTTCTCTAAGACCTTTTTATCTTTAATTAAGACGCCTTAATTTATATTTTCTAAGATATAAATTACTTTATAATTCTTTAAGGAATTCTTATAGAAAACTATATTTAATATAATATAAAGCCTATACTTATTAAAAGTTATAGAGATATTAAGATCTTTATTGCAATTAGTAAAAATGGAGAAGTCAAATTATACTTATATAATATTACTCTCTATATTATTCTAACTATAAACTTTATCTCTTTTTAAGAGTTATAAAAATAAAACTATTAGTAAGATATTAAACTAAACTACTTATTTTAACTACAAAAGAATAATTACTCTAAGATCACAGCTATTAATATTTAATATAACTAGTAAGTCTTTAAATATTATATACCTCATAAGAAATTAATTACTTTAATAGTATAATTAGTATAATATAAACTTTCTCCTAAATATTACTACTACTAATAGTATACTATAGATATTATTTAAAGATTTCTAAAAAGTAACAAATAACTCTGGTACTAATAGTTAGGATATTCTAGTAGAAAGCCTCTTAACTACTTTATCTCAACTATATAGAACATTTATATTACTAATAACTATTTAAAATATAATAAGTACTAGTCTACTTAAAAAATATATAAGACTTATAGTATTAATAAGATAAAATAAAAGATCTACTATATAAAATATAAGAATACTTTATATACTACCCCTAAGGAATATATTACTTTTAACTTCTACTCTTATTACTAGAACTATAGTAACTATACCTTAATTTTAATATTTATAAATAGAACTACTAATTACTCCTAAGACTTCTATCTTATTAATCATATTAAAACTATTATTATAAGAATATTTAAAAGTTTTATTATACTCCTTAAATACTAGTATAATATTAATATTAAAATTCTTAAATATAATAATGAGGTCTCTAGATATCAAAGCTTTGAATATAATCTGACTTCTTAAGGTATATACTCCAAACTATCTACTCTATATATCTAAAGCTAAAATAGAAGTACTAAGTATATTAGAATAATTATTAAAATATATATAAGAACTATAAAATATAAGAGTAAACTATCCTATAAATTCTAACTTAAAATCCTATAAATAGTAGCATTTCTTTATAATTAAATACTAATATATTTTTTAAACTAGTAAATAGTATACTAAAGGCTTCATAAAGCTATTTAAAGAAATAATACCGTAAGGTTAAACTTAGCCTACTTCTATACCTATAGCTATAAATATTTTATTCTTACTATAAATATAAAATTTAGATATAACTATTTAATATATCTTAAGAAGTGTGTTTATATTAATTTTTTAATTAGTTATATTTCAATTAATTAATATTAAATATAAAACTTAATTCAAAATAAAACCATAATAATTCATAATATTTCTTTTAATAAAACCTTCTTTTTTAATAGGAATTTAGAGTTTCTATAAGATAATTTTAAATAGTTTAATTCTAATAAAATTACTTACTAATTATAAGAATAAATAATTATAGTAGAACTACTTAAAGTCAATTTAACTACTTATTTAAGCCTTAGTAAAAAGCCTAACAAAGTAGTTTATATTAAAATAAGAAGTAGTTATAATAGTTTGAAGTTTTATATCTATATAATAGCTACTTTAGAGCCTTATAAAATACTATTTAAAATTACGAAGTTTATATTAATAATTTCTTGAGAGTTACTTACTATATTCTTCTATAATCTTATTTATATAGATAAAACTATAAGGAGGCGAAAAGTTTAAGTACTTTTAGAAAAGGTTAAATATAAGGGATAGATAAAATATTATATTAGAACTATTAGGAGATTTTTATTTAAAGCTACTTTTTTAACTAGTACTTTTTAGTTATTTTAAGATACTTTAAAATATTCCTATTTATAGTTATAGAATAATATAAGTAGTTAACTAGAGAAGGTTTTAGAAGTTTAATTATTTTAAGGATTCTAAGATATAAATATTATGATTTCTAATAATAAACTTTAGCTATAAAGTAAATTAGATATTAGAAAATATTTAAAATATAAAGGAAGAGAAGTTCTTACTCTAGAAGTCTTATAGTAGAGACTATTATTATTATTTATATCTTATTTAGTAATACTTATTTATCTATATATTAAAGTTATAGTAGTAACTAAATAGGTTTATTTTAAGAGTTATATTAAATTATACTCCTAGAGTAAGATTGATAAGATTTTTATAGAAGATTAAAAGTTTTTAGAATACTACTAAATTTATACTTATAAATTTAATAAATATAAGTATATCTTAAAAGTTAAAACTTAACTAGTTATCTATAGAAATTGATAGCTATAGGATAACTATAAGACCTATATAGTTATTCTAATAAGTATATTATTTTAAATCTTTATAATAATTACTAACTATTTTAATCTTAAGCTATTCTAATATAATATAGTTGATATTTTTTTATATATAGTATTCAATAAGGTTATTTATATAGAGATACTACTAGATTACTAAATATTAAATAAGATCTACTATTTTAATAAAATACTATATAGCTTATAGAAGTCTCTCTTCTTATAGTAATACTATTTAGAAGTAAGCTTTAAATACCTTAGTTTTAAATTTACTATAAGAAAGCTATATTACTAGTTTAAGAGGTATATTATTTTCTTTTTTTATATTAATAACTATATATTCTTATTCTCTTTAGAAGATATATTCAAAGTATTTATATTATTAGTAGACTTTTAAAAGAAGTATTATTTTAAGAAAAGTAAAAATCTATAGTAATTTCTTAGTATTAAAGTTATTTAAGATTAAATAATATAATAGCTATAGTTTTTATAAGTAGTATATATTAAAAAGCTCCTTAAATACCTCACGAGGTATATATAGTATATTAAATACTTTAGAATTCTTCTAAAAACTAAAGAGCTGCTATTATAATATAATTAAGCTTCTTATGTAGAAATTAAATACTATTAATAAGACGTCAGCTTTATTGATTATACTATAGTTATAATAAGATGAGATATTATTTATATAGTAAGTTAATTATTATACTTTAATTAAAACCCTTTAGATAACTATTATATAAAAGTTAAATAAATAATATAATATTTTAGCGAGATAAAAAACTCCTATTTCAAGTTTAACTATTAAACTAGAAATCTATTTAATAGCCTTATAATTATTATAGATACTAGTTTTATAGGTAATAGTAATAATTAAAAAAGCTTTTAAATATATATTATATATTTCTTTAAAAGCCTAATAGTATAGTAAGCTAATAAATAAAATACTATTATTGTTTTAATAATTAAAGTACAACTTTTGGCGCTATCCTAAGCCGCTTAAGAAGCTATTTTTACTAGCTATTTTATTACTTTACTCTAAACAGACCTTATAATAAATATATTCAATAGAAGTAAGATATATAAGTTTCATCTTACTATTTAAATCCAATATAATAACTAGTAAATAATATACCTTATAACTATTAAAAGAATATAGCTATATATAAAGTTATAGTATATAAATATATATAACTACTAGTTATGATAAGAAGCTATATAGAAGTATTTTCAAATTAAATATATACTTTTAACAAACTTTATAGCTAATAGTTGTATAAGGCCTCTCTAGAGTTACTAATTTAATTCTTTTATTATTTAGATTAATATAATAAACTAGTTAAACTACTTGAAATTATAATAAAAAGAAGAACTTTAAAAAAAGCCCTTAATATTTAAAGACTTTAATGAAACTTTTAAAAACTAGTTAGAATCTATAGATTTTAAATTATAATAATAATAAGGTTAAATAAAAAACTTAGGAGTACTAGAAGTACTTTTAAGTTAATAAGAAGTATGTAAATAACTTATAAATAGTACTATTCTTCTTATTATGAGAGTATAAATTTAATAAAAGGAATAAGATAATAGAAGGAATTTCTTATAGGATATAAATAGAAGGTTTAATTAGTATTATTTAAAAAAGCTAGCTTAAAAGTAGAATCCTTAAGACTAAAAGGTTATATTAGGAATAATATATTTAAGAAGTAGAATTTATACTAGTTAATCTTTAAGTATTATTAATCTCTATAAGTCTCACCTTATTTAAACTACTTAAAATAAAGCCTCGCGTGGCATATATAGCTACGTTTAGTTATATATAATACATATCAGATTTTACCCCCTAATTATATATAATAATTACTTTTACTCTATATTTAGAATAATATCTAAACTCTTTACCCTATATATAGACTTAACTATAAATTTTACTTAATAACAATATTTATACTAATACTAACTTATAACTAGTTAGTATAGTAATAGAATTACTTATTATTATAGATAATTATACTCCTAGTTCTAATATTTAACCTTATAATAGTAGAAGACCTTATAGTAATAATCTATATAAAGAAAGCCTTATTAAAACTAGGGTTTTAGATATATAGCTAAAAGTAACTACTAAGGTTATAAAGTTAAAAATCTTTTTAAACCTCTTAAAAATAGGATGAAATAGAAAATTAATAATTAGGCATTCTATAATCTATCACTCTTCTATATACTTTACAATAGATTTAAAATCCCCTTAAAATCTATATAACTACTTATAAGAAGAAAAGTATAAAATAAATATAGTAATATTTACTTATAACCCCTTTAATTAAAACTATTAGTTTATTAAGTTAAGTCTTAATAAAATCATCCTAAAAGCTATAATTAATAAGTAGCCTATAGATATTTAAAACATAATTATCTAGCTATCCTATAAATTACTATACTAAGTTAAAAGTTTTAAAAACTAGGTATTGATTAGATAATACCTTAATATTAATATATTATTATAATACTAATTACTAGATATTTTAAAGTATTATAATAATATAATTACAAAAGTTTTAAAAGTTATTAATTATATTAGGAGTATCTATATCTATATAACTATTATTTATATATTAACTGTGCTTGATTAATAGATTAAGATTATTTACTAATAAGAATAAACTAAATCCTACTATACTTATATAGAAATTATAAGTTAGCTTATATTCATAATAGAGAACTTTTATATTAATGATATAAAGTCTTATCTTAAGAGTAAGTAAGGCTCAGTCTATAATAAAGACATCAAAATTATAGATATTAAGGTTATAATAAATATTCAAACAGAATATCTATAGTTAGTAATAAATAAATATCTCGAGATATTCAAATTATATATAGCTATAAAGGTATAAGGGTGTGAAGTTATTATAGAAGGAGTTGTTAGTTATTTATTATTTATGAAAAGGTTAATATAAGGTATGTATACTAACTATAGTTATGAGGGGCTTAACTCTAGATTAACTAGAAGTTAGTTATAGTAGTTAGTAGGGGGATAAGAAGGCTAAAATCATACTTCAAGAGGCAATATATCTACTAATAGTCGCAATAAAGAGTAAGCCATTAGCCCCTCTTATTATTTTAATATTAATATTATAAAAATAATATTTTAATTAAATTAGATTTATAAATACATAGTTTTAATATTACTAGGTATTTCTAAAAGTAGGAATAATATTATTATTTATAGCTAAGTATATTTATAGTTCTAATATTCTATTTATTTTTAGATTACTTAGTTTTACTTTCTAACCTTATTATAAAGTATTATAAAGTTCTTATTTATAAGAAAGAAGATATCTTATATTTTCTTGTTTTTAAAGTATCTATTTATAATAGCTTTTATATACTTATAGCTAATTTTAATATATATAGGTCAGTTATAACGAAGTAATATTTCTAGGACTAAGATGTATTTACTAATTTTCCTATAATAAATATAATATATAAAATTCTAGTTCTCTTTATTTAAGGGAATAGTAAAGCTAGAAGCTTCTATTTAGCTAGTTTCTTTTATATTTAATAAGTAAATAGGTTTTTTGGTATTTAGTAAAGTTATCTCGTTATTAGATATGAGTTCTATTATCTATATACCTTTAAATATTTATATAGATATAGGTTTATAATAAGTTGTAATTAGGTTTAAAAATATAGTAATCTTTAGTGTATATAAGTTATATAGTAAATAGTAATTATTAATTAGCTTTAACCTATTTATAATTCTAATATCTTCTATTCTTTCCTTCTTTAGAATTCCTTTTAAAATTTCTCTAACTTTCTTTCTAGAGAACTAGTTAATTATAATAATATCTAGAATAGAATAAATACTTTTTATCTAACTTAACTTCTCCTTTAATATAGGTTATTTTTCTTTAAGAATTTTGCTAGATGTAGTACTATTAACTGGGTTTAAGTAGTTTATTATTTATTTTGAAACTTTATCTTAGTAAATTGTTATTATATCTAAGTTTACTTATGTTTTTAGAGTAGTATTTGAAAATTAGGATGTTATATTTAGCTATAGGATACTGCTAGTATTTTAGTAGGGTAGATATAAGATTTCTTAGTAATAGATAGTAGAATTATTTCATAGTTAAGTTATTTATTAGTATGATTATTTTATATAATACTATTTTCTATTCTTTCTAGGTTTAGATAGATTTTATTAATTTAATAGTAGTAGTTATTATAATTGAAATAGTAGATCCTTTTAGTAGTATACTAAGTGAGTTGAAAATAGTTAGGTTTTTAGTAACTATCTGAGCTATATTAGGAATATATTGTAAACTAATTCTGTGTGAATTAGTCTTAAGAACTATTGTAATATTAGAAGCTATTTTGATTCTAAAATTTATTATTTTTATTTTGAAATTATTGCTTTTTATAGTTAGTATTATATTGAATTTGTGAATTTATAGTGTAAACTTTGTAATTGTTATTATTGCTTATATCTATAGTATACAACTTAATTATTAGTTTCTAGGTTTCTCTGAAATTATTTATAAGTTTGTAAAAGCTAGTTTCTATTTAAGTAAGTATTAGTTAGTTAATGTTTAAGTTTTTAAATTAAGATAGGAGTTATTTATTATTATTACTAAGTTTATTTGTAATAATCTGGGTTTCTTTGGTATTTTCTATAGTTTTTAACTAAGACGTTAAGCTAGTAGGTATAGTTATTAATATAGTAGGGGTAAGTTAGTTAGTTAATTATTTTAGAAAGGTTTAATTTCTAGTTTATTAAAATAGTGAATATTTACAAGAAGTTTAAGATATTTTAATTAATTAAGGGATTTTATAGTAAAGGTTTCTAGTAATCTCCTTAAGGGTTTAGAGTGGGAGTTAGTATAGGGAAATTTAGATAAGGTTAGTATTAGGTAAAGTAATATTTATATAGACTTTTGTTTTTTAGAGGTTGTTTATAGTAGCTAAATAATTTACTATTCCTATTAACTTACTTAAGGCTGAGTTAGTATTATAATTTATAGTATGAAGTCTTTTATTAGGGTTATAGCTAGCTATAGAGTTAGTAATACTATAGATTTTTATAAGAATGTTTCTAGTATTTTCTAGGTATACTTCTTAGTTATTATAATTTTAATAATATACTTATATTACGTATTATAATAAAACCAGATTTTAGTAGTTATCTTGAATTTTAGTTTACTAGAGACTTTTAATATAGTTTTATATTTATCTAGGAATTTAGAAATATTGTTTTCTATGAATTGAGAGGTATCTTCAAATTAGAGAATTATTTTTATTATTATTAACTAGGTTATAATTAGTTTTAAAAGTATTATAAATTCTCCTATAGTTATTGAATAATTAGGTAAATTAGTAGGAATTTATATAGGAAGTATCTAAGTACTATAGTCTCTTTTATAGTTAGATAAAGAAGTATCTCTGGATTTATTAGGAATAGCTATTATATAAGGTTGAATTTTCTTAAAGGTTAGTCTGTTGAATAAAAGTCTTATTATAGTTAGATAAGAGGTTTTAGGAGCTTTCTTTTTATCGTTAGTTAACTATTTAGTAATTATTATTATTATTATTGTATTTTTAAGTATTTTTTAAGTATTAATATGTTATTGTAAAGTAAATTTCTTCTAGTAATATGTATGAAGGCGGCTTTTTTAATTAGGGTTTGTTTTCTTAGTGTTTTATTCTTTAGATTTTTTAGAGTATTTGACTTATACTTCTATGTGGGGTTGGGTTTGTGAATCCGCTTGTCTGTCTTTTATGCTACTTTTCTTAAAGATTAGGCTTATTTTTATTCTGTCTTGATTTCTTAGTTATTTTAGTTATAATTTATTATATAATAGTTATATATCTTATTGTTTCTTTTTTTATGTTTTTTTCTTTTGTTTGTAAGTAATTTATTCTTTTATTAATTTCTTTTTTGAATTGGTTTATTGTTTTTTCATAAAGGCTAGTAGGTTAGTTTTGTTAGACTTATTAGTCTTATAAGATTCTTTTAAGGTTTCTTATTGTATTGAGATAAGAGTTTTTTTATCTTTCTATTATATTATTATAGATTAAAAGTGCTTATTCTAAGTTAAATTTAGGTGTTTAATTTTATTTCACAAAAAGGATAGATAGGCTTTTAGGTTTTTTATATTAGTTTTAAAAAATGTTATATTCTTATTAATTTATAGTTAGAATATAGTTGTTGTTTTTTTGTTATTTATTAGTATTAGGTTTGTGAATAGGTTTGTTATAGCTATTTAGTATTTGAAAAGCTTTTATTTATAAGTCTTAAGGTTCTTGGTATTTTCTAGTAGGTTAGAATAATAATATTATATTATATCTTTTAATTTTGATTTATTTAAAATAGTATAAGAGTATTTCTTTATTCTGATTTATATGAGACTAAAAAGAGATAAATCTACTTCTAAATATTATTAAAATAGGTATTAGTTATTTAGGTTGGAATAATTAAAATAAATAAATAAAATAACTTCTTCTAAACCTAATCTTATAATAATAGGAAATAGGGGGGAAAGTCTAGAAAAATATATTAAATAGAAAGTACTATATTTATAGATCTATAGTATAAAAAATACCTTAATTATAAAAGTAATATTCTGAAATCTAAAGAGTAGAGTAGTATGTAAATTATATATTTCCTATTACTATCTAGAAGATAAATACTATAGATATAGGCCTATAGTTTGTACGCGCGTACTACGTATATAATAAAAGAGGCTTTAGGCCTAGGCTTATTATATTATATACTTCTTATAAATAGTACTCTTATTCTTATATCTAGAAGGATATCTTTAAATATAACTTTAGAAAACTTAGAATCTAAAAAGGTTTCTAGATTTATTAATATTATAAAGTAAAATAAGTATAATTTTATAAGATCTTTATAAGTTTCTTAAGATTAACTATTTCAATTTTACTATTTATAGATATAAAGTAAATTATTATAAAATTCTTTTTTTAATATTCTATTCATATTATTATATAATATCCTCGAATTATTTGTATTAATATAATATTATTAAGATATATAGTAATTTCTATTACTAATTCTATATTAATAATAAATATCTTTTTGAAGTATAATACTATTACTCTATATTCCTTAATAGTATACTTTATTAATTAGTATTCTATTACTAATTTCAAATATATTTAATATTTACTATATATATCTCTTTTTTGAAGTTTCTTATAAAATAACCTTAAGATATTACTATTATTTATTTAATATAGAAGTTACTATAGCTATTATTAATCAAAATATTAGCTATACTTTTAGCTATGTTATATATAGTTAGTTGAAAAGTAATTATAATTTATAATATAATTTTTCTTTTATCTCAACTATTATTGTTAGCTTCTATAAATATCTATAATTTATTTATATAGTTTATTAATAATTAGGTTTATTCTATTAAGAATATTAATTGGAAAAGTCATTATGACATATAGCTGATATATAATTATATATATCTTTTATCAACCTTTCTTATAAATCTTAAGGATTTAAATAATCACATCTAAATAAACTAATCCTAATTACTATTATTTTAGGTATTTTAATTATACCATTATAATTATAGTTTTTAGTAAATATCTTAAGGTTTATTTCTTTATTCCCTATAGTAATTATAATAGGTTATAGGAATTTTAAACTTATTTCTAATTATAATATCTATTTAAGTAATAAAAAGGTTATCTTAAATTGATATAATTATTATCTTATAATATATATATACTTATCTAATTATTGAATTTTTACATATTACTCCTATAGAATCTTTCTTAATATTATAACTATTATATTTAGTAATCAATATTTATATCTTATCTTTAGAAATGTTATAGACTTTATTTTTATATTTATTATTTAATTAATATATCTTACTAAATAATATTTCAATGTTTTTATAAAATTAGCTGAAGATAATATATTACTTTAGAAATATTGAGTAGCTTCTCTTAAAGTATATATAGAACTTTAGAAGTCTTTATAATTCTAATTATTCTTCCTTCTAATTAGGATTACTTCTTCTAATAAAGCTTTATATAAATATAATTATCTAAATATTTAATTTAACTAATTATAAGAGGGGCTAATAGCTTGCTTTCTATTACGACTATTAGTAGATATATTGCCCCCTGAAGTATAACCTTAGCCTTCCTACCCTCCTATTAACTACTATAGCTAGCTTCTAATTAATCTAAAGTTAAACCTCTTATAGCTATAGCTAGTATATCTGCTTTATATCAACTTTTCTATAGATAATAAATAACTAATAACTCTTTCTGCGACAACCTCACGCTTTTATACCTTTATAACTATTAATATATAATTCAAATATCTCTAGCTATATTATAAGCTACTATACTAGATTAGTAATATTAGAAACTAGGTATTAAGTAGATAATACTTTAATATTAATACTTTATTAAAATATTAGTTACGAGAAGTTTTAGAATATTATAATAATATAATTACAGGAGTATTAAAAAGTATCTAATTATATTAGAAGTATCTATATCTATATAGGTATTATTCATATATTAATTATACTTAATATATTGGGATTCTTTATTAATAAGAATAAACTAAGTTTTATTAAACTTATATAGAAATTATAAGTTAGCTTGTATTAATAGTAGAGAAGTTTCGTATTGATAGTATTAAGTCTTATCTTAAGAGTAAGCAGAGCTTAATTAATAGGGATATTAAAGTTATAGATATTAAACAAATGAATGAAGATTTAAATGGAATACTTATAGTTAGTAGTAGTTAAATATCTTAAGATATTTAAATTATATATAGCTAAAAAAACGTAAGATATAAGGGTATAAAAGTATAAGGTTCTTATAGAAGGAGTTATTAGTTATTTATTATTTAAAAGATTAATATAAGGTAGATATACTAACTATTATAACTATACGGAGTTTAGCTTTAGCTTTACTAAGAGTTAGCTATAGTAGTTAGTAAAGGAATAAGAAAGTTAAAGTTATACTTTAAGAGGTAATATATTTACTAATAGTTATAGTATAGAGCGAACTATAAGCCCCTCTTTAAAAAAACAAATATTAATAAAAGATATTAAGTTCTTAAAAGGTTTTACATTAGAAACAAAATATAACTATTATTCTATTATATTCAAATAAATTGCTTGAATAAGAAACTTGATTATATAAGTTTTAACTATTAGACTATCAATATATTAAATATATCAAGTATTATATAAAGTATTTTTATAAAAATCTATTTAATATTTAATATTAAATTTACTATATAAGTAGAAGATAACTTATTACTATTTAAGTAATAGATAGATATATATTCTAATATTAGTTTAGCTTCTATTAGGGAAGATAAAGAGGCCTAAGAGGAAGATGAAATATCAAAGATATTAATGATAAAGAATACTTTAGGGTGAAGATATAATTATAATATATTAATAAAGTAGACGAATTATAATAGTCTAATATAAAAGTCTTTATAGAGTCTTATTAATAATAAAGTTATATTAAAATGAGAATTATAATATATAAATATTAAAGGGATAAATAGATTAATATTAATTTATTTATAATAAGAGGTTATCTAAATATAAGTTAGGTAATATAATAATTCTTAAGAGATATATATATTTTATTATAAAACTTATTTTTCAAATGAAAAGTAAATATATTAAATAAAAGAATTAGTATTATCTTATTTTATTCTATATTTTCAATATATTTTATCTTTCTAATTATTATCTTCTTCTTCTTCTTCTTCTTCTTCTTCTTCTTCTTCTTCTTCTTC
>AMCV02000004.1:989839-1004731 GCA_000350065.2 Colletotrichum orbiculare MAFF 240422
AAATAGTATTTATTTATAAATAGAATATTTCCTACTTAACATAATAGTTTAATATCTAGCTAGCTTTTACTATTTTATAATAGGAGTAATAAGTTCGAATCCTATAGTAAGTAACTATAACTAATAGCTATATACCTTCTAGTTATATAAACTAAATATAATAACTACTATTAATTATTAGCTCTTACTAGTTGCTATTAATAGCTAGTAGCTATTAATAACTAGTAACTATTAACAGCTAGTAATAAGTATTACTAACTAGTTAGTATGAGTATTATATAACTAACTATAATCCCCTTAAAAGTAACTATAATAGATATAGGTATATATATACCTTCTATTCATCAGCTATCGTATTCACTAACTATATTTGCTACCTGAGGTTTCCTCTATTTAAACATTTAAATAGTTCCTCAGGACTAGTAGTATCTAGAGGGTAAATAAAGTAAGAGCCGACTACTAGGTGTAGCTTCTTTTAAAGGGTTCCCGAGAGGTATATAGTTTTAAATAGATCAAAGACTTTCAACATAACTAATAAATAGAATATTATTAATATTAGTAAGAATTAACTATTATACAATAGTAGAAGATAGATAAATAACTACTAATAGAACCGAAGATATAAGTATAATATTAATAGGATATAATATAACTATTAAAGTATATTATAGCGCTTTATAATAGAAGGATTAATAGAATAAAACTAAAAAAAAGAGGGGGAAAGACTTATTGTTATTTATATAATACTACTAAAATTGAGAATAATCTATTTAAGAGTGAAGATAGAAGTAGGAAAAGGGGCGTTTTTAATATAAAAAGAAAGCGTACTAGATACTATAGTAATATCAGTTAGGAATATCTATTAGGTATAATAAAAGTATTTATTATAATATTAAATTATAGTAGATACTTCTGATAAAACAATAGAAGTATAAAGATCCTTACTACTAGTTTTCTTATTAATGATTAGAATTATGGGAGTAATAATATAATTATTAGATATAATTAGTCAATTAATTTGATAGCTAATAATATATGACTTAAGACTAGTAGTAAAGAAGTAGAAGTCTTATTTATACTTATTCTTTAACTTCAGATATTTATAATAAGATTAGTTATAATTTAATATATAAGTCTAAAAGAAGCTATTCTTATCATATTTAAGATAGTAGTTAAGATAAGTAGAGATAATTATATTAAAAAGCTTGGTCTTCATATTATTAGAATTACCTGAAATAATATAGCTGCTATAAATATAAATAGTAAGTTTAGAAGAAATATTATAATAAGAGGAGTTATTATAGAAGGGTCTAGAATTAATAATAATAATAAGAAGTCCAATAGTAGAAAGAATAAAAAAGAGAAATATAAATAGAAAGATAGTAAGATAGTAATATTATAATAAGTATATAATAAGATATTATATAATTCTATAGAAAGGAAGATGAAACTATATAAAGAGAGAAGAAGGAGACTTCTTATAAATTGATAAAGAGAGGAATATAATATAAACCTACTTGAAATAAATATACTATAGATTTTCTTATTAGTAAGATTACTTAATCAAAGTAATATCTAAACTTTCTTTTTAATAAGACTATTTAATATTAATAATACTTAAGTGAGATATTTTAAATAGATATTACTAATTAATCAGGCTAATTTAAATAATTAGATATTACTAGTAGATTATTAAAGCTATTAATAGTAAGTATTACTATAGTAATGAAATAGAAGAGTAGTAACAAGTATATTATGAACCTAAGCCTTAAAGCTTATATAAAATAATATTACTAGAGCTTTATATAACTACTACTCCTATAGTTTAATAAAGAGCTTTCACCTTAAGTATAAACTCTTCAAATTTATTATAATTATATTAAGGTACCACTAAGGCATCCCTCACAGCCTGCCTCTAACAATCATAAGCAAATATATCAAATTCTTCAGTATTCTTTGAAGATTATATAATAATATTTTACTTTTCATAGATGTCTAAAAATTACTAAATATTAATACTGGAAAGATATTTATAGAGTTCAATATAAACTAGGTAAATATTATGATAATAGTTAAGAGTATTGAAGTCTAGAGAGCTAAGATTGAAATCTTAGAGAGTATTACTAAGTAAGACTTATCAAATTAATTTCACTTCAATATTGATATTATATTTAAGCTCAAAAAATAGGTTAAAAATATATATTCTTTTGGAATTTATTCTATTAGAATTAATTTGCTGTGTTCTTCTAACACTACTTCTATACTTCTAAGTTAATATACTACTCTATATTCACTACTTTAGGTTATATAATTATATATAGCCTTCTAATTGTATAAGATACTGATTTTTAGGCTAATAGGTTGAGTATTAGACTTAGATTAAGTGAAATACTTTTATCAAATTAGTAATATATATTTTAATAGCTTTTCATACAGAGAGGTTAGTTATAATAGTTTTAAAACCTGATGTGAAATAATACTCAATAGATTAATTATAAGTAAAGAAGATTAACTATTAGATATAAACGGAGAAATAAGGAAAGAATTGAATAACTAGGCTAAAGGTAATTATAGTAATATAAATAAACGCTCTCCTATTTCAGGATATTGTATATAGTTTATAATAAGTCTAAAGAGAGAATTCTAGTAAGTCTGAGCCTAGTGTCCCTTTTATTATAGAAGTAATATATATATATATATATATATATATATATATATATATATATATATATAGTANTATATATATATATATATATATATATATATATATATATAGAGACTATAGACTAATACTTATTATATTTATCTTATAAATAGTAGTAAGAGATATATATTTATATCTTATTTTACTTTCTAGACTTATGAATATTATCTTTATAATTAAGATGCTTTTAATACTATAAATCTATAAATATATTATTCTTGATCTAATATATTATTCTAGAACTTTCCCTCTATTTTTCATTTCTATATAACCGAGTTTAGAGGAAGTTGTTTTATTTATTAATCTTGGTTATTCTAGCCCAAGCGGCTTGGGCCTATTTTCATATATCGAAATTATCAACCTTAGGCTACTAAATTCTCTATTTACTCAGTATTCTAGAATTAAAGTCCAATTAGTCTAAAGTATTAATTGAAATAAGCTGTATGACTTTATCTTTGACAATTACTTTGTTAAAATAGATAGAAAGTATAAAGCTATAAGAGTAAAGAGAATATTAAAGCTCGTATTTATCTTTGATCAAGTTATATAGACAAAATAAGTAACACCTTTTAATGAGTATAGTTATAACTTTAATACTACTATACATTCTACTATAGGTATAATAATATATTCTCTATATTCTATTAGTAATAACTACTAGGCATCTAATATTAATCAAGATCAAAATATCTAGCAATTAGTAAATAATAACTATATTCTCAATCTAAATTCCTATATAATATCATAGATATTATAATATACTAATAATAGTAATTTTTGATTAGAATACTAGTTTATACTTATATCTTCATATTTTATATGACGCATAATAATTCTACTAGAGAAAGTTATAGCTTTTCAATGATAGCTTAATTAGTAGTACATTTTAAATATATACCTATATATATATATGTATATAGATACTTAAAATCGAACTACTATTAGCTATAGTACTATACATATTAAATATAACTATTCTTTCATAATACTATTATAATTACTCCTAAAGGGTTCATAAAGTGAAAAACTTACAATTCATTTAAATATACTTGTTACTCTCTTACTCCTTCCTACTTAGGTTTTAGCTTAGTACTTCTATAATATATTACATAAGCATGGTGATAACTACTTATTAGAATAGTCGTACTATCTCTAAAATAACACTATAGTGAAGAGTTAAAAGTCTAGAGATAGCATATAGTGCGCCATATGAAACCCACTAAAGGTAGTAGTAGCTTTAAACCTCTTTTTTTAAGAAACTAGAGGGGGGAAATTCTACTCTTTTAGAATTATTCTAGAATTATCTATATAAGTAGTATAAATAAGGTAGTTAGAAGGGTATCTATATAGTAGAGATTATCTTTAGATTAGCTATAAATATATAGAGTAGAGAGTTCTATTAGGAATAATATACTTAAGAAATAGAGTTTATACTAGTTAGACCTCAGGTACTAGCGCTATTTCTTTAAGCTTTACCTTATTTAAACTACTTAAAATAAAGCCTTATATATTATATATAGTTATATTCGAATACATATAATATATACTAAACTTTACCCCCAAATTATATATAATAAATAAAAGGCGCATAATGATAAAGACTATAAGGCTAAAGATATATAATATAATAATTTAATATATCTTAAATACTGAAATATCTACTAAGAAAACTCTTTCTTTGATTTTCAAAAAGACTACTTGGTTATTTATTCATTATAATACCTTTTAGATAGAGACTAAGGCTTATATTTTATAAGATTACTTTGATTTCAAAATAACTACTCACTAAAGACTTTTTCAAAAGCCTCTTCAAAGGCTGCTTTTAAATAACTTTCTAAAAACTAAATAATACTCCTAAATCTTTAAAATACCTAGATTTACTATTCTTGAATATTCTATTCCTATAAGGATAGGTTATAAGAAGAATTAATAGTCCCCAATAGATATTACTAAAGAGATTCATGTAAGGGATATTATAGGCCTTATAGAGAAAAGCCTAGAGACCTATATTATCCTCTATAATCTCTATATTCTAAAAATATAATAATGCTAATATAAATAACTTACCTAAGCTTATATAACAAGTCAACTATTTAAATATTCGAATAAGGCATTCTGATACTAATATTACTATAGAGAAGAAAAAATAATAATATAGATTACTAACCTCTGTAGTTACTTTAATATTATAAATAACCCATACTTCTAAAATACTACTTTAATATACTTTCAGATATTTTAATCCCCTAGATTTAGATATTCTACTATAAAAATAATAACTTAAATATAATTCTAGAAGTAGTAACATATTATATATAAAGCTTAAATAGTTACTTATACTCCTTCTATTATTAAGGTATTTTAGGTTTATAATCTTTTAACTTTACGAGTTTACTCACAAATTAAATTATATATATAAAACTATATACCTATAATCTATAGCTATTTAAACTTAATATTTCTAAATAAAGTTATTCTAACTACTATAGGAACTACATAATATTTCTCCAGAGCTTTCCAATCTAGTAAAATTAGTTATAGTTTCTATAATATTTTAGTAGAGACACTAGTTATTATTTTGAATATTTAAAGTAATAAGAGGTATTTCTAAGGCTTAGATAGGTTCCTACAGTTTTTAGAATATAAACTAAATTATACTTTAGTATATTACTATTATATATATTCTGAATTAACTTATAAGAGTTAAGTATTAAATATATCAACTAAGGAGAAAATTAAATAGTTATTTACTTTAGATCTAGACTTTTCAAAGAAGGTTAAAAGCTTTAAATAATAATAACTATATAGTTAGTTTTCTAATTAAAGTATTTATAATACTACATAATAAGTATATTATAAAGTAGGACTTTAATAATATTTTCTATAAAGTTCTTTTCTCTTTAATTTGAACACTTTAACTTATACTTTCTAAGATATAGGATATTTCATAACTTTTTGAAAAGCTCTTATTAAAAACTATATTCAACATATTATAAAGCCTATATTAATTCAGAACTACAGAGATACTAAGACCTTTATTATAATTATTAAAAGTAAAAAGGTCAAGTCTTATATATATAATTCTATTCTCCATATAACTCTAGTTATAAATATTATCTCTTTTTAATAACTATAAAAGTAAAGCTATTACTAGAATATTAGACTATACTACCTATTTTAACTACAAAGGAATAATTGTTCTGAAATTATAGCTATTAATGTTTAATATAAATAACAAATCCTTGAATACTATATATTTTATGAGAGACTAACTACTTTAGTATCATAACTAATATAGTATAAGCTTTCTCCTAAATATTACTACTACTAGTAATATACTATAGATATTATTTATTAAAACTCCTAAAAGGAATAAATAGTTCTAGTACTAATAGTTACAGTCTTTTGATAGAAACCTTTCTAACTATTTCCTCTTAGCTATATAAGGTATTTATTTTACTAATGGTAATTCAAAATATCATAATAACTAGTTTATTTACGATATATATAAGATATGTGATATTTATAAAGTAATATATAAAGTCTACTATATAAAATATAGGAATACTTTATATATTACTTCTAGAAAAGATATTACTTTTCATTCCTACTTCTATTACTAGACCTATTGTAACTATACCTTAGCTTTATTATTTATAAGTAAAACTACTAATTACTTTTCAGATTTCTATCTTATTAACTATACTAGAATTATAATAATAAGAGTATTTAAAAGCTTTATTGTACTTCTTAGATACTAATATAATATTAATATTAATATCCTTAAATATAATAATAAAGTCCCTAAGTATAAGAGTTCAAAATATAATCTAATCTCTTGAAATATATACTAATAACTATCTATTCTATATACCTTAGGCTAAAATAGAAATACTAAGTATATTGAAGTAATTATTAAAGTATATTTAAAAACTGTAAAATATAAAACTAAACTACTCTATAAATTCTAACTTAAAACTTTATAAATAGTCATATTTCTTTATAATTAAACATTGACATGCTTCGTAGACTAATAGATACTATTCCCCACTTGATATAGTAGTTTAATGTCTAGCTACTTTTTACTATATTATAGTAAAATAGTAGGTTTTTATCCTTTAGTAAGTAATTACACCTAGCTTTACTAATTATATAAACTATATAGTAGCTACTACTAGCTACTAGCTTTTACTGTTAGCTTTGAATAACTTGAAACTATCAATAGTTAGTAGTAAGTCTTACTAGCTAGCTAGTATTAGTATTATAACCTTATTACAATTCTTTATAGAGTAACTATAATAGATAAATCTGTACATTCCCTATGTATTACTTATTATATTAACTAATTATACTATTATTACTCAAAGGTTTCTCTATTTAAATAGTTCCTTAGTTTTAGTATTATTTATAAGGTATATAAGATGAGAGTTAACTGCTAAGTATAGTTGTTTTAAAGGGCTCTTAAGAAGTATATAATTTTAAGTAGATCAAAGACTTTCAATACAACTAACAAATACTTTACTAGAAGCTTTCTAAAACTACTTAAAATAATACTATAAAACTAAACGTAGTTTACATCTATACTCATAACTATAAATACTTTATTCTTACTTTGAATACAAAACTCAAATATTAGTAATTAATATGTCTCAGAAGTATACTTTTATTAACTTTTCATTTAACTATACTTTAACCAATTAATATCAAATATAAAACCCACTGTAAAGTAGAACTATGATACCTTATAATATTTCTTTTAATAAAGTTCTTTTTAATAGAAATTTAACCTTTCTAAACAATAGCCTCAAGTAATTTAATTTTAATAGAGTCTTTTACTAGTTATAACAATAAATAGCTATAATAGAACTAGTCACAATTAGCTAAACTACTTATTTAAGCTTTAATAAAAAGCCTGATGAAGTAGTTTATACTAAAATAAGAAGTAAGTATAGCAATTTGAAGTCTTACATCTATATAGTAGCTATTTCTAAGTTTTATAAACCACCTTTTAAGAATACAAAACTTATATTAATTTCGTTTTAAAGGTTACTTATTATATTCTTCTATAATCCTTTGATATAGATAAGAATATAAAAGAATAGAAAACTTGAATACTTCTAGAAAGTATTAAGTAAAAGGAATAGATAAGATATTATATTAGAATAACCAGGAAAGCTTTATTTAAAACTAGCTTTTGATTAATACCTTTTAAACGTTTCTAGATGTTTTAAAATACTTCTACTTATAACTATAAAGTAATATGAATAGTTAATAAGAAAGAATCCTAGAAATCCAACTTTTTTAAATATTCTAGTGTATAAATATTATGAATTCTAATAATAGACCTTAGCTATTAAATGAACCAATCATTATAAAATACTTAGAATATTGAAAAATAGAAAGTTTGATACTAGGAACTATATAGTACTTACTTATCTATTTATTGAAATTGAAGTAATAGGTAAATAAGCTTATCTTAGGAGTTATATTGAATTATACTTTTGAAATACAATAAATGAAACGTTTATAAGAAATCAAAAAACTTTAAAATACTACTAGGTTTATACCTATAAACTTGATAAATATAGATATTTCCTAAAACTGAAGGTTTAAATAATAATTACCTCATAACTATAAAACCTATCTAACTCTTCTAGCAAATATATCATTTCAAATCTTTATAACAATTGCTAATTACTTCAATCTTGAACTATTCTAATATGATATAATTAATACTTCTACATACATAATATTTAATAAGATAATATATGTAGAAATACTACTAGGTTACTAAAGATTAAGTAAAAGCTACTATCTGAATAGAATATTATATAACTTTTTAGAATCTTCTCTCTTATCATAATACTACTTAAAAGTAGAGTTTGGATACTTTTACTTTATATTTATCACAAGAAAACTATATCACTAGTTTAAGAAATATATTATTTCTTTCTTCTATATTAATAATTACATATTTTCTCTCCCCTTAGAAAATACCTTTCAAATACTTATATTAATAGTAAACCCAAAAGAAAATATCTTTTTGAAATAGAAAAGTAAAGACTAATGATAATTCCTTAGTATTAAAGTTATTTATGGTTGAGTAATATAGTAATTATAACTCTTATAAATAATGTATATTACAAAGTATCTTATATAGTTTATAAAATATGTATAATATATTAAATAATTCAAAACCCTTCTAAAATCTAAAATATTCCTATTCTAATTTAATTTATCTTCTTATATAGAAGTTAAATACTACTCATAAAATATTAGTTCTATGAATTATATTATAATTATTATAAAGCTAGATATTACTAATATACTAAGTTAATTATAATATTTCAACTAGAACCTCCTAAATAACTACAATATTAAAACAAAATAAATAATCTAATACTTTAGTATAATAAAAAGCTTCCTTTTTGAATTTGGTTCTAAAGCTAGCAATCTATTCAATAACTTCATGGTTATTATAAATACTCGCTTTATAAAACATAGTAATAATTGAAAAGACTTTGAAATATATATTATATATCTCTTTAGAAGCCTAATAGTATCATAAGCTAATAGGTAAGTTACTCTTACTATTTCTATAACGAAGTGAAGGTTTTCATACGATTTGAAACTAAATTAGAAGCTATCTTTACTAATATCCTTATTATCATATTCCAAATAGACTTCATAATAAACATATTTAATAAAAACAAAATATATAAGTTTTCCTTAACTCTCTAAATCTAGTATAATAATTAGTAAATAATGTATCTTATAACTATTAAAGTAATAAAATATTATATAAACTTATAAGATATATAAATCGATAATTATTAGTTAGTATAAAGACCTAATAAAACATTTTAAAATTAAATATATACTTTTAAGAAATCTTAAAGTATATAGTTTTATAAAGATGTTTAAGAGTTACTAATTTAGTATCTTTATTATTTAGATTAATATGATAGATAAATTAAATTACTTAAAATTATAGTAAGAAGAGAAATTTCAAGAAATACTACTAATATCTAAAAATCTTAATAAAACTTTTAATTACTAGTTAGAGTTTATAACTCCTAAATTATAATAATAATAATATTGAATGAAAAGCTTAGAAATATTAAACATATTTTCTAGCTAATAAGAAATGCCTAAATAATTTATAGCTAATACGGCTTTTCTTATTACAAGAATAGAAGTTTAATAAAAATAATAAAGCTAAAGAAAAGATTTCTTATGAAATGTAGAAAGAAAGTATAGCTAGTATTATTTAAAAAGGCTAGCTTATAGATAAAACCTTTAAAACTAGAAAAATATATTAAGAATAATATACTTAAGAAATAGAGTTTATACCAGTTAGACCCCAAGTATTAATACTATCCCTATAAACCTCGCTCTACTTAAGCTACTTAATATAGAGCTTTATGTAGTATATATAGCTATATTTTGTTCTATATAACATATACTAGATTTTACCCCTTGATTATATATAATAAATTAAGAAAGTTCTCTACAATAGAATAATCTTAATAGTATTATATTTACTGCTAAAGTTTACTATAATAAGAAATCACTTCTTTTTATTTAAAAGAAATATGTTTCTCAATAGAACACACTTTTTAGAAATACTCTAAAAAATTATAATAGATTGTTTCTATAATTAAATTCATCTATATACTTTTTTAAAAATATTAAATAGTATAGTATTAGTTACGCTATGCCGTTGGGTACATAGTAACTATACGTATTACTATATATATAGTAGTATACCCTCTACGCCTTACTAGTAATAAATACTAGACATTTAGTACTAGCTATAATTAATTATATAGTAATTAGTAAGTAATTATTATACTATATATCTAGAGCCTTATATAGTACCTTATATTATATAATATAAGAATAAATAAGAATGAATAATTAGAATACTACTTTATGCCTATATAGTAAGATTATATATAGTATATATTACCCTCTAGATAAACTAATACTAATTAGTAATTAACCTTTCTATTATTATTATATTACAAATTAGTAAAACTTATTATAATAGAAGAAGTAATTATAAAACCCTATACTTAAGGTTTATATAAGATAAAGGATTATGAGATTTATTACTTAGACGCCTCAGACTCTTTCTATTTTAAAATTTTATTAGAAAGTTCTAAATTACATATTAACCCTTTATAAATAGCTATTATTAAGATACTAATAACTATATTTAATTTAGCTTTAAAATAAGATATTCCTAAATAACTACTATTAAGAAGTTAATAATTACTTTTATTCTTTACTTATAGAACCACATTTAGTAAATATAATAACCTTCTTTAAACTATTACTAAAGTTTTAATACTAGAGGTTTATAGTATCTCTAGCTTTAACCCCTTAAGAAACCTATATAACTTCTTAGAAATTCTTCTAATACCTCTTTTTTATTTTTATAATAATATCTAAATCAACTGTTATAAGTAGAATACTTATTCTAAATACCCCTATACTTATAATAATAATACCCTTAGGTATTTCTATCCCTATAAAATTCTACTAATATTTCAACTTAATACTTTTCAGCTAAATCCCCAATCTTAATTATAAGAATATTATAAATAAGAACTCTATAGAAGTTTCTATTTATATAGTATATTAAGTAGTTTTCTATATATATGTAGAATTCTATAGTTTAGAACTCTTTTAGATATTTAAAAGTAACTTTAAGGATTAATTTCTAATAGTTTAGCAATTTACTAGTATTTTTATAATATATTATTTTAAAGATTATTTTATAATATATAGTATTAAAGTTAATATAAATAAAAATTAAATCTTTATAATACTATACTAATTATCTTAATAATAAGAGTTTACTCTATAAACTTATAAAGAGTTTTAAGAAGTTCTAAAATACTATATTAACTTTAAGAATAACTTTAAAAAGTATCCTAAATAGCTTGATAACTTTATACTAGAAAAACTAGATTTTACTTTACCCCTCTATAGTATTTAACTTAAAATTGAATATATAGTATTAGAAATACTCTTATAATAAGAAGTTAAGAAGAAATATATATAGTTAACTTAAGGAATCTATATATTTATAATATAAAATCAGAAAGTTCTATTATAATAATTAGCTTTACTAACTCCTTATTTAACTACTTTAAAACCTCCCTAATACTTAGAGAAATACTATAAATATACTTTATATTTCATTTCGACTACTTTCTTTAATAATATTTTAGCTAAATATACTATAGACTTTACAGAACTATATAATAAGAATATAAAATATAGTAAAAACTTATATAATGTATTTAAGACTAAGATTTATATCTTTTATATTTACTACTTCAAACTTAAAATCTTATACTATATATAAGTTAGTATATTTTCAATTATATTAAAAAACTAAACTTTTAAGTATTACTTTAAATACTTAAGTAACTCTAGTTTTAACTTATAATTCAAATAAATAACTTGCCGTATTAAAAGCTATTCTAAAAATAATAAATATTAATAGCTATAGCTTTCTAATTAGTAAAATACTACTTTTTAAAATATTGTAACTAAGAATTCTAAAAAGAATAAAAAAAACTTTTAAGACTTTTATATTCAAGTTTATATATATCTAGAAAGTTTTCTTATTAGATTTCTATATAAATAGAAAATTCTATTTCTAACTTATAAGTATATATTATAATATATCTAAATACTAGTTATTATGTTTAATTTTATAATAATATCTTAAAATTTTCATAACTAGTTGAAATTAGCTATAGATAATACTATATTAGTTAAAACAATATAGTATATTTAAGATAGTAAGGATAATAACTAGAAATAAGTTAATAATTAATCTTAGATTAAATATATATATAACTCGCCTTAAAAGTGTTTTGAAAATACTATACTACAGAATACTTAATATTCTATCTATATTACTTTATAGTACTTATATTTATTTATATTAGATAGAACTTACTTTCTTCCTATAATTATATATAACTTTTTAAATAGGAAGTACTATATATATATAGTAAAACGGGTTATTAGTTTATAAAATATACTTTTAAAAAGAAGTATAATTTATTTAATTATTATAAGTTAAATATAAACCTTAGGATATACTCTATAAGAATATTTTAAGTTTTATTTATAAAATATAAATAATCCCACTTGACGTAGTAGTTTAACATCTGGCTGGCTCTTACTGTTTTACGGCAAGAGCAGTAGGTTCGAATCCTACGGCGGGCAACCGCGACCGGCGCTCCTGCCAGTTGCGTAAACTAAGCGTGGCAACCGCCACCAGCTGTTAGCACTTGCTGATAGCTATAAATAGCTAGCGACTTTTAACGGCTGGCGACAGGCGCTGCCGGCTGGCTGGCATTAGTGTCACATGATTAACTGCGATCCCTAAAGAGTAACTACGACAGACAGGCCTATACCTTCCCTATTTATCACCTATCGTATTAACCAACTGCGTTTACTGCCTGAGGTTTCCTCCATTTAAACGGTTCCTTAGAACCAGTAGTATCTACAGGGTTTATGAGGCAAGAGCCGACTACTAGGTGTAGCTTCCTTTAAAGGGTTCCCGAGAGGCATGTGATTGAATAGATCAAAGACTTTTAATACAACCACTATAAAATATAAGAATATTGATAGCCTAGATGATAACTTTAAAGACTACTCTTAAGATAATAAACCTAATAATACTATTATATAATATTAAATATAATATAATTTTAAAGATAAAACTACAATTCTTTCTAAATAGTTTTTAATATTATTTTTTAGTAAAAACCCTCTTATATTAAATAGAAGTAAAATAATAAGAAACCTCTAAAACTGAATAATATTCTATATTTTTACTTAAGATAATACTTCTAGTAGTAAAATTACTAAGAAAAGTAGTATTATAGTTCTTATATCTATATTTATATTTAAAGGCTATTATTTAAATACTATCTTTTAAAATATTTTATTTAATGTAAGTATTACTAACTTTTCAACTACTAATTACTCCTAGCTTATTATATTTAAGTATACTATTAATCTTTCTATAATTCTCATATTTCTATAGGGCAAATTAGTAATAATATATTTTAGTAAAGTTTTTCTAATAAGTATATTTAGAATAGTTAATATACTTATACCCCTTAGTATTATTCTATTTTATATAGTATTATATAATACTCCTTTCTTATTCTATTTTATAAATATAAATCGCCTTAGTATTATATTTAATAATATTTATAACTAGCTCTATTAGGATAAGAAAGTTATACTAGTTATTTAAAAATAGAGGTATTTATAAATACTTCTTAATAAGGAGAAAATAATTACTTCTATATACTTCCTAGAGATAGAAATATAGAAACTTTACTATTATCTTAAATACCTAGCTAATATATATTCTTATAATATTTTTAATAAGATAAGATGTCTAGTTAAATATTATACCTCCTAAAGTACTTAAGAAGTACTATTACTAATACTAAATATATAATATAATTCTCTTATATTTTTATTTTACCATTTATAGTAATATCAATTTTAACTTTAAGACTATTGTTAATATTATCTATATTAATAACTATTTTATACTTTATATTTTTAATATTATAATAATATTAAATATAACTTAGTTTTTATTAAATCTCTTAGTAGAAGTGATATAAGAAGCCTTTAAAATATACTAGATTGATATATACTAAGGTCCTCCTGATTTTATTACTATTAATATAAATATAATATTTCAATTTAAAGATTTTAGATTAATAGTAGAAATAATAAAATTAGTAATTCATATTATTTCTATTAAAATATATAATAATGTTAGTAAGATTAAGTAATACTATATACTACATTACTATATATATAAGATTTACTATAATAAGATACTTTTTATTACTTAAGAAATATCTCTCTAAGTAGTATATAAAGTAATTAAAAATACTATTAAGTCAAATAGTTTTATACTTATTCTACTTATTTTCAAAATATACTCCTACTTTATAGAAAACTTAGCTTTTTCTCTAGGTATTATTACTTAAATCTATATTATATATAAAACTAATAAAGAGATCTATTAAGAATATATTAATTAAATCATTAATATTACTTTAGTAATATATAATAGTTTAAGTACTTTGAATGCTATAATTGTTTTATTCTAATCTATAATATAT
>AMCV02000004.1:1005655-1033713 GCA_000350065.2 Colletotrichum orbiculare MAFF 240422
GTTTTAAAGATAATAGTAAGTTAAAAATATTAATATTATTACTAATAATCTAATAAACTAGCTAGTAGTTAATTTTAATTATAGTAATAGCTTTACTCTAGTATACTAATATAATAATATAGCTTTATAATATTATATAAGTTTATATTTAAGTTAAGATAGAACTTATAAGGTATATTATAATTAAACTACTTTTATATCTTAAGGATTAATACTCCTTAGGTTTTATTATAACTATTATTAAGTTATTATATAGTTTTATCAAAGCTTATACTTACGAATAGGTAGTTTACTCTAAATATTATAAGGAGTAGTTATAAATAGAAACATTAATATATAACTTATACTTCCTTAATTTATATTCCAAAAATAATACCTTTAGTCTTATAGATATATAAACTAATAATACTTTTAGTCTTTTTAATATTATTTTCTTATACTATAAAGATAAGGAGTTATAAAAAAACTTTATTTTAAGCTAAATTTAAAATAGTTTTTTTAAAAGTAATATTGCTAATATTTAATAGAAGTATAGTATTACTTAATAATAATATTTTTTATTTATACTTAAAGTACTAAATTTCAAAACTTATCCTTATTAATATAAATATAATACTTAAAATACTTAAAAAGGTATATATTAAATAATATATATATAGGATATACCTTATCTTAATATACTAACCTGAAGTATTATTTAACTTCTCTTATATAGTATAAGAATAATAACCCTTAAGTAATAATACTATTATACTTAATAAGTACCTTAAGTAGTAAATTGAATACTTTAATTACAACTTTAGCTTCATATTATTTAATCTTTCTAAAATATACTTTTATACCTTTATTAATAACTTATTTACTAATAATACTAACTTCTTATTTTAATTGAGTTTTATAATAATCTTAAGCTAAGAAACTATTATTAATAATAGCTAATTGAACCTCTATAGTAATCTTATATATTACTCTTCTATTAAAAATAAAAGAATTACTAATAATATACTTATTTTAGAGATTTATATTATAATAATTAGTATAAAGTTTATTTATATTATAGTTATTTTACTTAAGAAGATCCTCTAATATTCAAAGTTCTTTTAAATCCTAACTATTATATATATTAACTTATACTTATTCTATAAATACCTTATAAAACTTAGTATTATTAAAGAAAAATACTTTCTAATTAATATTATAATATTAAAGTAGTTATATAAATATTATGAGTTCTAAAGAGTATAGTAGATTAATAGAAATAATAATATTATTAATATCTTTATAAAAAGTATATTAAATTATACTTTGAAGAGATTTCTTAATTCAAATTATATAACTATTTGAATAGAAAAATAGGTAATTTAAATAGAATAAATAAATAGGTATTTGAATATTATTAAGATAAAAAGGTACAAACTGTTAAAAGTATTATTCTTTCTATAAATAGAAAGGTATTAAGATATATAGTAAAAAGAAAAAGTTACTAATATTAATTATACTATACTATAAAGTATATAATAACTATATATACTACTACATATATAGTAATATACTTTCTATATTTTACTAGTAATAAGTACTAAGTACTTAGTACTAGCTATAGCTAATTATATAATAATTAATAAGTAATTACTATACTATAAATCTAAAGTCTTATATAGTACTTCCTATTATGTAAAATAGGAGTAATAAGAATAAATAACTAGAATACTACTTTATACCTATATAGCAAGATTATATATAGCATACGTTACTCTTTAGATAAACTAATATATAGATATATACTTATATAAACTATGAAATAAGTAATATTTTAATATATACTATAAAGTTATCCCTAGACTTTGAAACTTTAACTATCTATATAATCAATAGTATTTTTAATAAGTAAAATAATATAGATCTTATATATTATAAATATCACTAATTTCATTCTATATTACTATAATACTTACAATTTGTTCTCTCCTAGTAAAGCTAGTACTTATATATTATAGAAAGCTCTACTTCTAGTAATTTCAATCATATGTAGCCTATAGAGATAATGCCAGCTGCCTGAGGTACAAACAGTGCAAACTCTGCCTCTTGGGCATATTATTTGTAACAGTATAATGCACTTTACGCAGAAGAACTCCAGGTAGCCTTGCTGTGTATACGCAATTCTCATATAATCTCGATCTCGGGGTTTGTAAGTTTGAAGTAGTACTTTCTCCCGTCCAGGCCTGTCCCAATTACGTTGGTCCGCACTTTTACTCTAACACGAGGCCTTAGATCAATCTTCTCCCCGCCGAACGATGTAGCGGCGCCGCATCGCGATTGTACACCTGAAGAATGGCCCTCCAAGGACGAGACTTGATCTTTGCCATCTTCGCATGCTTCGTTGCGTGGGGTTATGTTGTGAGCTGGGTCCCAACACTGCGATGGATTGGCTACGCTCTGCTCGGCGGAGTGTCTACGACGCTCGTCGCCTCGTTGCTCCTCGTTTCTCTCACGTCTAGGGGCCCCGAACGCCGCTTGCGTTGTCGACGACCTCGTCCGAATGGCATTGCTTTCCTTTCACCTCATTCATGGGCTGAAGAGGCCGCAAGTCTCCGAAGCCGCCAATTCTATGTCAAGGCCCCTCTCGATTCTGAGGCCCCTCGTGTCTCACAGGCCCTAGACGACATGCTGGAGCTCATCATTCGGGATTTCGTTAATTCATGGTACTACAATATCAGCAAGGACCCCGCCTTCTCCCACCAGGTGGATAAAGCACTACGCGAGGCATTGCTCAATATCAAAGAGCGTGTCTTGGATCTTGATCTGGTGGCCATTGTGACTGCTCGCGTCGTGCCATTGTTGACGACACACTTCCGGGACTTTTATGATGCCGAATGTTCCATCAGGGGCAGAAAACTAAACCGGTCTGTGACAGAGTCGGAAGAGCTGGATCTCGCCATTGCCTCCAAGTACAAGGAAGGCAAACTCCACCCGGCTGCCTCTTTATCCTTTCCTGATCTGAAATTTGTCCAACAGGACTACGTTCGGAAGAAAGTATCCGGAATCTTAGGGAAAGTTTTGCCATCGACGTTCCTCTCAAGCAGCACCGTCTCCACTGTCGTTCGAGAAGTCGTGGCTTGTGCTGTGCTTTTCCCCATCATGCAGACACTGGCCGAGCCGGATACTTGGAACCAGTTGATGGAGAGTTACGGCCGCACCATGCTCCAGGATCGTTCAACGGTAAGGAGGCTGAGGGCGGCGCTCGACCAACATGCTTATCCGACGCCTAAGATTGGCAAGGCTGCGACCATTCCTCGCCTGGCACCCACCGACAATGAGAGAAAGTTCGAAAAATTCATTCGGGCATTACGCAAGGTTAGCAATCTTTCAGACGCCCGGCGCTTGCGCAGCGAGGTTGCCAGCCAGCTGAAACGTGATTCATTGGAGGAGAATCAAGACCATATTTACCTTCGCCGTCTTGAACTGGGCAAGCGACTATTGGATCAACGTGTCCAGCTACTGGCTACAGGCAACCGACACAGTACTTCGACAATGCCGCCGCCGCCGCCGCCGCCGCCGCCGCCGGGCGCCACGCAAGCCGCATCGAAGCTAGAGAATGCCTCGTTAGTGGAATTACTCAGAGACGCCTCTGGCCTGTCCTATTTCATGGAGTTCATGGATCGTCATTGTATGATGCCCCTCATTCAGTTTTGGCTTGTGGTAGAAGGCTACCGAAACCCACTGGAAGATGAAGGCCAGGACGAAGAACAAATGCCTTTCAATTTGCCCATGTGGACTGATTCGGACCGCCTTGATCTGGCCCAGATTGACCACGCGTACCTGGGAAAGGTTGAGTTAAACATTTCTCGATCCAGTCGAGATGAGGTTCGGGAGTTCTTGCATGCTGGCAAGGCCGCGACCCCGGAACAGTACCACAAGGCCCGTCAGGCTATCCTGAGAGCGCAAACAGCCGTATCAGAGAGAATGCAGGCACAATACTTTCAGTCTTTCAAAAGGTCGGATCTCTTCTACAAGTGCCTGGCTTCACAAGAGGCATCAACGATCGTCGGTTCTCTCCTCGCTGCTGAGCCGTCTTCGTCCACTTCCCACCCTCCTCTAGGTCGAAGCTCTCAATTCTACCAGAGGAAGCCAACCCACGTGGCTCGGATAGCCCCAAGGCTATCTCGTCCAGTTATAAGGCGTGCCGGATCCGCATCGGACTTGGGACCCAATGTTAATGGCAGTGGAGTTGAGTCGACGACCGTGCAGCGGCACTCTCTGGATGGCGACTCTCTAAACCCTCTCTTCTATGAAGACACCGAACAGGATGCGCTGATGGATTCGCTGCAGAGCCTCGATCTGGACGCCAACAAATCTGTTCCCGACACAAACGTCGTCCAAGCGATGGAGGAGGCCCTGAATAATATTATGGAAGACAACCGCCCTCAGACGGCTGAGGAAATCCGCGCTTCGCTGTTTGGGGCGGACGATGCTGAGTCAAGTTTGTTTTCTGGAGATAACGAGTCTCAAAGAGGTTCGCTCGAGATAAACAGACCGACAGCACAGCCTGCGAAAGAGGCGGAGAGACCAAGCCTCTCTTCTCTGGGGCTTGTCAGCGCCGCATCCAGAATAGGGGTCTTCGTGGACGACGATCTTTTTGGGGATGAGGATAAATACCTTTCAGACGAACAAGATGACACTGGCGAGGCAAGCAAAGACGAGATCGAGGACGAGGTTCACGAAGCCGCCCCAGGAGATCTCGGCCTTACTGAGGCCATCACGGCACTGTCCAATGACATTGATCGACTTGCTGCGCAGGACGCCATTGTTGACTCGCTCACAAACAAAGCGGAGCTGACAAACAATACTGCAGAATTGCGAATTCTCCGCAAGTCCAAGGCAAGTTTGCAGCGCGAAATACGTCGCAAAGAGCTGCAAAGACAGCAATACGTCGTTCAGGAGACCGACAACAGCCTATACGGACGCTCTACGATCAAGATCAAGGCTATACAGGTCGGGCAAGAGGAGGATGGCCGCGAGTTTGCAGTCTATCTCATCGAAGTACAGAGAGTCGCTGGCGAAAAGATGCCGGCGGCCACGTGGATCATTACTCGCCGTTACAGTGAGTTTCATGAGCTTCATCAAAAGCTACGGTCGAGGTACCCTTCTGTCCGCAACCTCGACTTCCCCAGAAGACGTATGATGATGAAATTCCAAAGCGAGTTCCTTCGGAGACGACGGGCTGCCCTCGAGCAATATCTTCGCGAGCTACTGATGCTACCGGAGGTTTGTCGAAGTCGCGACCTTCGAGCTTTCTTGTCTCAAAGCATCATTGCTCAAGGACAAAATATTGTGAACCGCGAAGACAAGAAAGATATGATTACACGGTTGTATGACTCCGTTACCGATGGCGTTGAAGACATCCTCGGCAACATTCCTGTGCTGGACCAACTTTCTGTGGCGGGCCAAAATCTCATCGCGGCGGCGACTAACCAGCTTAACGCCATGCCATTGCCCGTCACCGAGGAGGGCGTCAGTGCTACCGAAGCCGAAGCCGAGTTGAACGCTTTTGAGAATAAGGATCTGGAATCTTTCATCGAACCAATATGTGAAATTTTCCTCGAGGTCTTCGAACTCAACCGTGGCAACAACTGGCTACGGGGACGGGCAGTGGTCGTGATTCTTCAGCAGCTACTTGGGGGCACTATTGAACGCAAGATTCGTGACAATATCAGGACCTTGATCCAAGAAGATGCGATTCTTAAGTACATCGCCCTTCTCCGAGACAGTATATGGCCGGGTGGTCAGCTGGTCAATAATAAGGTTCCACGGACAGCCCTAGAGAGGAAGAGAACACGTACAGAAGCCAGTCTCATGTTGGCAACGCTGATCCCGGATCTGGCCGGTAGCGTAGTCGGGAGAGTAAACGCTCAGGCAGCCAGTCGACGGGTCTTCGCGACCTTTAACAACTCGAGACTCAAGTAAGTTTTCATCAGCCTGTCGAAGGCTGTGTGCACCAAACTAACAGCACCGGCAGCGCTCATTTGGCATTCTCGTTAATGGATGAGCTGTTCAAGATCATATTTGACTAATGTGTTCGGCGCATCGTCATCTTCAATAGTGCGGCATGTAATACCATGTGTCTTGCTGAGAAGGCGCTGAGGATGCCAGAAGTTTTTAGTTCTTAGAAGGGGGCTGAACCACGTTGAAGAAACTACGAGGTATGAGCGAGTGCCACCGGTTTACACCACTTAGTTGTACATTGGCCTAGAAACTGAGGCATTGACAGAACGGAGACTGTCATACTGCCTACGTAGGAGGAGGGGGAGTTTTCAATAGTGGCTGAACATGTCAAGAATAACGCGCTCGAGAAGCAGAGTCTGTCAAATTGACCATACGGCCAAAAGGATATAGGCCCATATAAGACATATTACTGATATAACTGTTCATAGGCTTAAGTACCATAGTACTTTAATCTAATATACCCCTTTAGGGCTACTAGAGTCTATTAGGTCTAAACTATTCTAACTAGTAGACTTATATTTTATAGGATAGTATTTCTATATATTTAATAAAGTGTCTTTTAGATTATCTCTATATTATAGAAGTTCTTTACTTTTTCGCTTAGAATAAGATTTAAACCTATAGCTTAAAGTATATAAGACTCTTAATTATCAAATTAACTATATAGCTAAAAGGATATAGGTTTATATAAGATATATTATTAATATAACTATTTATAGGCTTAAGTACCACAATACCCTAATCTGACAGAGTTTATACTAGTTAAACCTCAGACGCCAGCGCTGTCTCTATAGGTCTTGCCCTATTTAAACTTCTTAAAATAGAGCTTTACGTGGTATATATAGCTATATTGAGTTATATATAATAGACTAGATTTTGCTTCTAATTATATATTGTTAGTTTTACTATACTACAAAGTATTTAGTAATTATATATATTACTATATATAATAATATACTTTCTATATTTTACTAGTAATAAGTATTAGATACTTAGTACTAATTACAATTAAATATATAGTAGTTAGTAAGTAGTTATTATAGTTTAAGTCTAGAGTTTTATATAGTACTATATATATTGAGGGGTGGAGTTATAGCTATAGATATTATATATCATAGGTATCTATATTATATATTAGTTTAGGTTAGCCTAAAGGCTTATCTTCTTATTTTTACACTATAAGGCTCCTCTTCTTTAGATATTACTAATAGTATTATTATCACTTTAATTCTAACCTTATATTTCGAAATCTTACAAGTTATAAGTTTAGCTTATCTTTTTGCTTAAAATATAAGAGCTTTATTTATTTTATTTCATTTCTATTATTCATAACTTTAAATATAGTAGTACTACCTATTTTATATTAAAGTAATTATATTATAAGTAAGAATCTATGAAAAGTTAATTATATACTATATAATACTATAATTCTATTTATTATTATAGCTAATATTCTAAACTACAGAATAGTTACTTTCTTAATACTAGAATTTAAAGGTAAATTAAATTAGTCTTCCTAATTAGGATTAATTAATACTTTATTTAGAGCTAGTAAGGTATTATATAGATTAATACTAATATCTCTAAATAACTTACTAAAGGTATCGGTTGCGCTATACTATAGGACATACAGTAACTATACATATTACTATATATATAGCAATATGCCTTCTACGCCTTACTAGTGATAGGTACTAGGCACTTAGTGCTAGCTATAGCTAATCGCATGGCAATTAGTAAGTAATTACTATACTATAGATCTAAAGCCTTACGTAGCACTTCATACTATATAATATAGGAATAATAATAATAAATAACCAGAATACTACTTTACACCTATATAGCAAGATTATATATAGTATATATTACTTTCTAGATAAACTAATACTAATTAGTAGTTAATCCTTCTATTATACTACTATACTATAGATTAGTAAGGCTTATTATAATAGAAGAAGTAACTATAAAATACTATACCTAAGGTTTATATAAGGCGAAAGATTATAAGAATAACTATTTAGATACTTTAGATTCTCCTTATTTTAAGATTCTAGCTAGGAGATTCTAAATTGCGTATTAATATTTTAAAAAAGCTTTTATAAGACTTAAATAGTAATATTATATTAAAACTCTTATTCTAATTAAACTTAAATACTTTTTATAGTATTTTTTAAAAAGTTTAATTATATACCTTTAATTATTACTTATTAGAATGTATTTAGTAAATATACTAAACCTTATTAAGTCTTATTAGATTTTTATAATATTAGAAATTTATAATATCTCTAGTTTTAACTTCTTAAGAAACTTATATAGTTTTTTGAAAATTCTTTTAATATCCTTCTTATTTTTATAATAATATCTAAATTACTAACCCCTAGGGAAGTATTTATTCTAAATATTTTTTTAACTATTATAGTAATACTAAGTAGTATCCCTATATTTATAAAGATTTATTAATATTTAGACTTTATATTATTTAGATAGATTAAAGATATTAATTATAAAAATATTATAGATAAAAATACTCTTATAGTTTTAACTTACTTAGTATACTAAATAATATTTTATAACTATTTAAAATTCTATAGTTATAAATTCTTTTAGATATTTAAAGATAATTTTAAGGACTAGCTTCTTATAATTTAATAATTTATAAATACTTAAGTTACTTAGTATACTTAGAACTATCTTTTTTTCTATAGTGTTAAAATTAATATACATAGTAAAAAGATCTTTAGTATTTTATACTAAGTAGTTTAATAGGACCTATTTACTACTTAGATACTTAAAGAGATTACTAAAATTAGTAAATATTATAATACTCTTAAGTAAAATTTTAAGAAATTCCTAGAGTAGTTTAAAGATTTTATAGAAGAAGAATAAGAGATTATAATATTTCTCTATAAGGCTAAATTTAAAGTTTAATAGATTAAACTTATTATAGTTCCCCTATAAAATATAGAAGAAGGATAGTAGTAATATAACTAATTAGCCCCCTTATCCCTAGTATTAATATTATACTTCCTACTCCCCTTATTAATTTTACTAGTATATAGTCCCTCTAGTATAAAACCTCCCTATATATAGGAAGTAAATTATAGGTATAATAACTTATAGCTACTAAAGTAACTTAAATACCTCTTATATACTACTTCTATTACCCCTTTTAATAATATTTTAGCTAAGTATACTATAGACTTTATAAAGCTATATAATAAGAGTATAAAATATAGTAGAAGCCTATATAATATATTTAAGATAAAGATCTATATCTTTTACGATTACTACTTTAAGTTTAGTATTTTACGTTATATATAGGCTACTATATTTTTAATTATACTAAAAGATTAAACTCTTAAGTATTACTTCGAATATTTAAGTAATCCTAGCTTTAACTTATAATTCGAATAGATAACTCGCTATATTAAAAACTACTTTGAAAATAATAAATATTAATAGCTATATTTTTCTAATTAGTAAAATATTATATTTCGAAGTATTATAATTAAAAATCCTGAGAAGAATAAAAAGGAAGCTTTTAAAGCTTTTATATTTAAACTTACTTATATTTAGAAAGCCTTCTCATTAAACCTCTATATAGATATAGTATTCTACCTCTAGCTTATAAATATATATTATAGTATACCTAAATACTAGTTAGCCTTCTTTAGCTTTATAATAACCTCCTAGAATCTCTATAACTAGCTAAAATCAGCTATAGGTAACACTATATTACTTTAAAAATTGTAATATATTTAGAATAATAGAGATAATAATTAGAAGTAAGTTAATAATTAATTTTAAATTAACTATATATATAACTCCCCTTAAGAATACCCCTAAAGCACTACACTACGTAGTATTTAATACTTTATATATATAGCCTTATAGAGCTTATAACTACTTACTCTAAATAATACTTATCCTCCTTATCTAGCTATATATAGCTATTTAAATAGGAAGTACTATATATATAGTAAAATAGGTTATTAGTCTATAAGGTATACCTTTAAGGAGAAGCATACCTTATTTAACTAGTATAAATTAAATATTAATTTTAAAGTATATTCTATAATAATATACTAAGTTTATTTTATAGAGTATAAAGGTGTTAATAGTTTAAATAATAACTTTAAAAACCCCCCTTAAGATTATAAGCCTAACGATACTATTATATAATACTAAATATAATATAACTTTAAAGATAAAGTTATTATTCCCCCTAAATAATTTTTAATATTATTTTTTAGTAAAAACCTTATTGCTTTCAATAGAGGTAAAATTATAAGAATCCTCTAAGATTAAGTAATACTCTATATTCTTACTTAAGGTAATACTTCTAATAGTAAAATTAATAAGAAAGGTAGTATTATAGCCCCTATGTCTATATTTATATTTAAAGGCTATTACTTAAGTACTATTTTTTAAGGTATTTTACCTAACTTAAGTATAGCTAGCTTCTTAACTACTAAGTACTCTTAGTTTACTATATTTAAGCGGACTATTAACCCTTTTATAACCCTTATACTTCTATAAGGTGAACTAGTAATAATACACTTTAGTAAAACCTCTCTAATTACTATACTTAAGATAGTTAATATTCTTATACCTCTAGGTATTATTATATTTTATATAGTACTATATAATACTCCTTTCTTATTCTATTTTATAGATATAGATTAACTTAGTATTATATTTAATAATATATATAATTAGTTTTATTAAGATAAAAAGGTTATTTGAGTTATTTAAAAATAAGAATATCTATAGTTACTCCTTAATAAGGAGAAAATAATTACTTCTATATATTTTATAGAAGTAGAAATATAGAAATTCTACTACTACTTTAGATATCTAGCTATTATATACTTCTATAATATCTTTAATAAAGCGGGATATCTAGTTAAATATTATACCTTCAAAATACTTAAGAAGTATTATTATTAATACTAAATATATAATGTAACCCTTTTATATTTTTATTTTACTATTTATAGTAATATTAACTTTAACTTTGAAATTATAATTAATATGATTTATATTAATAGCCGCCCTATACTCTATATTATTAATATTATAATAGTATTTAATACTACTCGATTTTTACTAAATATCTTAGTAAAGGTAATATAAGAAGTCTTTAAGATATACTAGATTGATATATATTAAAACCTTCCTGATTTTATTATAACTAATATAAACATAATATTTTAATCTAAAGATTTTAGATTAGAAGTAAAAATAATAGGATTAATAGTCTATATTATTCTAATTAAAATATATAATAATATCAATAAGATTAAGTAATACTATACATTCTTCTACTATATATATAATATCTACTATAATAAGATATTTACTACTATTTAAGAAATATTTTTTTAAGTAGTATATAAAATAATTAATAATATTACTAAGTTTAATAGTCTTATACTTACTCTACTTATTTTTAGAATATATCCCTACTTTATAGAAGATTTAGCTTTCTCTCTAGATATTATTACTTAGGCCTATACTATATATAAAACTACTAAAGAGATCTATTATAAATATACTAAGTATATTATTAATGCTACTTTAATAATACGTAACAGCCTAGATACTTTATATATTATAACCCTTCTACTTTAATCCCTAATATATATATAATAAGAGAAAAATAGCTAGTAAGGTTTATACTACCTCCTTACTATATATAGCGAGATATATATTCTTAAACTTTCTTATAACCCTTAAGAGTTTCAATTTATAGCTATAAAACTATATTTTAAGAATAGTAATTAAGAGATCTCCCTAGGCTATATTTATAAGACGCTAACCCTTTTTAAAATACTAATACTTAAAAGTATTTATAAGATACTTATAAGAATTAATATTATTATAATAGGAGATCTAATGCTATATAGAAATATATATTCTTATAGTAATACTCTGATTTTATCTATAACTATCCCTATAGAGCCTTAGAATACTTAATAAGTATTCTAAAATACTATTATTATAAATAATAGTAGTATTATTACTATTAAAAATAATAATCCCCCTCCTACTTAAGTAATTAGTAATCTACTACTCTAGTTTTAAGTATTTTAGATTAAACTAACTTTAAGTCTTATAATTTATAGGGGTAACTTATTTTTTAAAATTTTAACTAAAAACCTTTTTTTATAATATACTTTATAGTTAAAAAATAGTCCGATATAATACTAATACTTAATTTTTATAAAAAAAGTATTATTATAATATTTAGACTACTATTTAAAGAGTTAATTAAAAAAGAAGTTAAGAATATTATTACTAATAGTATTATTAAGATTGTTTAATATAACTCTATCCTCTATAAGAGTTATAAATATTTTAAGTCTTATATTATTAATAAAGTTAAAAATAAAGATACTAATAAGGTATATAAGAAGTTAAAACTTATAATCTAAAACTTTAGAAATAATAGCAAGTTTGAAATATTAATATAATTACTAATAATCTAATAAAGCAGCTAGTAGTTAATTTTAACTATAGTTCTAGCTCTCTTCTAGCATACTAATATAACGATATAGCTTTATAACATTATATAAGCTTATACTTAAGCTAAAATAGAGCTCACGAAGTATATTATAACTAAACTACTTTTATACCTTAAAGATTAATACCTTTCTAGCTTTATTATAATTATCGTCAAACTACTATACAGTTTTACTAAAACTAGTACTTACTAATAGGTAATATATTCTAAATACTATAAAGAGTAGTTATAAATAGAAATATTAATATATAATTTATACTTCTTCGTCTTATATTTTGAAAATAACGCTTTTAGTTTTATAAGTATATAAACTAATAATACCTTCAGCTTTTTAAATACTACCTTCTTATACTATAAAAATAAAGAATTCTCAAAAGTTTTATTTAAAGTTAAACCTAAAATAATCTTTTTAAAAGTAGTACTATTAGTATTTAATAGAGGTATCTTATTACTTAATAGTAATACCTTCTACTTATACTAAAAGTACTAAAAGTAAAAGCTCGCTCTTATTAATATATATGTAATACTTAAAGTACTTAAGAAGGTATATATTAAACAATATATACGTAAGGTATATTTTACCTTAATATATTAACCTAAAGTATTATTCAACCTCTCCTATATAGTATAAGAATAATAACCTTTTGGCGATAATACTACTATACTTAATAAACACTTTAAGTAGTAAATTGAGTATTTTAACTATAGCTTTAACTTCATATTACTTAATCTTTCTAAAACATATTTTTATATTTTTATTAATAGCTTTTTTACTAATAATACTAACTTTTCGTTTTAATTAGAATTCGCAATAATCCCAAGCTAAGAGACTACTACTAGTAATAACTAGTTTGACTTTTATAGTAACCTTATATATTACTCTTCTATAAAAAATAAAAGAATTATTAGGAGTATACTTACTTTAGAAATTTATACTATAGTAATTAGTATAGATTTTATTTATATTATAACTATATTACTTAAGAAGATCTTCTAGTACTAAAAACTCCTTTAGATTCTAATTATTATATATACTAACTTATACTTATTTTATAAATACTTCGTAAAACTTAGTATTATTAAAAGAAATACCTTATAATTAATATTATAGTATTAAGATAATTATATAAACATTACGAACTCTATAAAATATAGTAGATTAATAGAAATAATAATATTACTAATACCTTTATAGAAAGTATACTAAACTATACCCTTAAGAGATTTATTAATTCAAACTATATAACTATTTAAATAGAGGGATAAATAACTTAAGCGGAATAGATAAATAAGTATTTAAATATTATTAAGGTAAAAAAGGTATAGATCGCTAAAAGTACTATTTTTCATATAAATAAACGGGTACTAAAGTATATAGCAAAAAGAAAAAGTTACTAGTATTAGTTATACTATACCGTAAGGTATATAGTAACTATACGTATTACTATATATATAGTAATATACCTTCTACGCCCTACTAGTAATAGGTACTAGGTACCTAGTACTAGCTATAGTTAATCGCGTAGCAATTAGTAAGTAATTACTATATTATAGATCTAGAGCCTTATATAGCGCCTCGCGCTATATAATATAGGAATAATAACGACAAATAACCAGAACACTACTTTGCACCTATACGGTAAGATCACGTACGGCGTATATTACCTTCTAGATAAACCAACAAAAAGCTTTATATATATATTATAAGAGAATAAAAGAGATATTACTTAAAACTTCTTTACATTATTATATAATATATTAGTTAATAAGCTATTTAATACTAAGTAATAAGATAATAGTAATCCTTATATACTTATAAGAATACTAGAGAAATATATTTCTAAAGTTTCTAAAGATATTATTAGTATTTATATTAACAAGTTTATTAAGAGTAATACTTATAACTATAAGATTCTTTATAATTCTCTTAAATATTTTTAGTACTTATATATTCATACTATAAGTTTCTATAGCTAGAATACATATTTTTTCTAAGTTTCTATACTTTTTAACTATTTTAAGTTAAAGTTATCTAATATCTATAAGTATTACATCAATAATAATAATGAGAAATCTATATAAGCTAATATTATTGAAACTATTTATACTCTTGTTTAAAAGAAAGAATAAAAGATTGGTTTTGTTTCATACTGTAAAATAATTATTATTAGAAGTATTATATCTAGTACTACTTTATTTCGAAAGAAGGATAGTAAGTATTCTTATTATAAGAAAAACTATTTAGTATTGAGATATTAAACTACTTATCTTTATCTTATTTTTATGAATAATAAGTTCTATAAATAACTATTAGTATATACTACGAAGTCTATACATAATAAGGATTATACTAAAGTATTAACCTTGATATTAGTATTTATTAAAAGTACTATAGGTATTATTAGTAATTCTATTATTAGAAGCCTTACTATTTAGAAGTTACTAATAATACTTAAAGTAGTCAATATTATAGTTAATAATAAAGCTATTATAAGTTTAGATATTATAGTTAATTTAAGTTATTTTAGTTTTGTTTTTAATAACCTCGCTCTCTTTATATTATATAATATTTATAATAACCTCTAATTCTTTATTACTATTAATAGTAAGTTAGTAAGATTAGAAAGTATTAAACTAGTAATAGGTAACTAGTAAAAGGTCAAGGGGAATCAACAACTCTCAATTATCAAAGAATAGGTCATTCAGAATAATATCTGAAAATAGTACTAATATTGATATAAATGGTGATAATAATAGGAAGTTCTAATTCTACAAGAAGTAGGGAACTTCATAGTATTAATATCTAAATAGAGTTTATTTTTAGAAAGATTAACCTTATATCATATAGAGCGTTTAGCTTTATTACACTTAGGCTACTAAGTAGTCTATTCTCTAAATATTCTAATATTATAATTTAATTAATTTAGAGTATAAATAATTAAGCTAGTATAACCTTAACTCTAATAATTAATTTTCTATAATAAATAGAAAACATAGGGTTATAAGAGTAATAGTAAATACTTAAGCCCTTAAATACTTAGAATAGATTATTAGGATTAATAGAGTAATAGCTTAATAGCTAGAATTCCAATATCCCCCCTTAAGGTATATTAAATAAACAAATTTTTTATGACTTAAAAATAGTAAAAACTCTAAAAACCATATAGGAAAAATAGAGAAAAATCTTTAAAAGATTAAAATCTGAAAAACCTAAAACCTAGAAAAGGTTTGAAGGAAAAAACTTCAGAATAGAGTAAAAAAATCAGGAAAAATCAGAAAAACCTAAAATTAGTAAAAAGTAAAGGAAAAGATTAATCCTCGGAAAATAGACTATTAAGACTATTTCCTTTATAAAAGGGTTGAATATTAAAATTATTCTGTAAAATCCTCTTAATAATATTATTAAATTTAACTCAGCCTAAAGGCTTTATTAAAAAATCAGTTATATTATCATTTATATTAATATAATAGAGATTAATCTGATTATCTCAAATAAGATCTCTAATATAATAATAATAAACATTAATATATTTAGCTTTTTTATAGAACTCAGTATTTATAGCAAGCTTTGTAGCTAATTAATTATCTATAAAGATAATTAGCTTATTAATAGTTCTAAATCCTAAAGTTTTATTAATAAAATTATAATTATTATATAAGTAAATAGCTTCTTTAGTAATATCTATTACAGCTATATATTTAGCTTTATAAGTAGATAAAACTACTATTTTTTACTTAGTTGAGTTATAATTTATAATATTATAAAAATCTAAGTAAAATATATATACTAAAGTAGATTTTCTATTATTAAGATCTCTAGCTTAATCTAAATCTATAAACCTAAGTAAATTAAAAGGATTAATATTATTATAATTATAAATTAATCTGTAATTAGGATTCTTTTTCAAATAACCCTATATCTTATTGAAAGTAATAAAATATTCTTTAGAAAGATTTAAAGAAAATTAAGAGTAAATAGTAATAGCTAGAGTAATATTTAGCCTGGTTTTTAAAGCTAAATATAATAAAGCTTCTACTTCTTTTTAATATTCTAATATTCCTTCTTTAGTAGTATTATTTTTATTGATAAAGAATTTAGCTTTATTATCTATTAGAATATTAAAACTATAGATATTCTTTTTATTAAACTTAATAAGAATTTTATTAGTATATTTAAATTAATTTATTTCTATATTTTTACTCTTATAGTTAATAATTGAATTATTATTTAAAAAAGTATTAAGCTTTTTTAAATCTTGGATTTTTATATCTTTTTTAAGACTACTATAAATATACTCCAAAGTAGTAGAATTATTAGCTCTTAGTAGTATATTATTAATATAATATGCTAAAATAGCTAAATATTTATTTTTATTAAGAGTAATATTAAGTATAAATATTCCTTTATTATAAGGAGATATTTTAAAACTAATCTTATATAAGATAGAATTAAAGTGTAAATACTAAAACCTAGGGCTTTATTTTGATTTATATAAAACCTTATATAATAAATAAATAAAAGGCTGATTCTTATTATTAGTTATGATAAAATATATATAGCTATATAGGCTATAGAAATTAGGCCTTAGGCTATACTCTAAAAAGACGTTTCAAGAGCTTAAATACCCCATATATACCGCATTTCAATAGTAACAATATAAGCTATTTTACTTCCTCATATACCCTCTATATAATACCTAGAAGCTTCTTCAGGTAGCCTCCTCGATTTCTCATAGTTATAAGCCTAGCTTAAACCCCTTTTTTACTATTCAAACAATCTATAATAACTTCAATAACCTTCTTTTACTAAAATTCAAACATCTATATATATAAAAACCTTTTGTTTAATCCTCCCTTCCAATATATACATAATACTACCTATCTCGAAGCGCCCCTATATATCTCTTTTAATATTAATACTATTAACCTCTTGAAGGCGCCCTTACTCTTACCATACTATTAAACCAACTATACTACTCCTTCTTTTAACTTTACTCTACTCTTACTTCTTCACCCTACCTTATATAAATCAACTATTATTTAAAATAGCATTCCTTTAGCTATAATAAACTCAGCCTATAGTAGTTAAAAATCCGAATATTACTTTTTAGACATACTATATATTATTTAGTATATCTAGGAAAATAGAAAAAACTAAAGAGCCTATATAAAATACTTTAGTTCAACTAGATTATAAAGCGAAGTTAATATTTTAATATTATTCAAACTATATACCTAAAGTAGTAAAAATCCAACCTTAATAGAGGCTAATCCTAATAACCTAAAACAAATGAAAAGTCTATCTTTTTATAATAACTTCAATAAGTAGTTAACATTCTAACAACTAGTTATCACTTAAATATACCTTTTAAACTATTATAAGAACAAACTTTATATATTACATAAATTACCTAATAGCTAGACTTTAACCTTACTAAACTTCAGCTCCTATTAAGATTAAATAATACTTAGAGTAGCACCCTTATACTACTAATAAGATAAAGTATATAAGGTATAAGAATTATAATAAATAGGAGGCGTTCTAAAATAGAAAGTAAATCCTACAATCTTATTCAGCTTAATAGCTACACTCTATATAATACGCTCTTAAACTTCAATCTTAAGTAATAATAATAATAAGTAAAGATCTCAAGCAGCTATATATCCCTAAAGTAAAAAGATAAAGGTAGTAGCCCTAAAGAATACTAGAAATACTTAAAAAGCTATATTCAGGATCCCCTTACTTTTTTAAAACTTAAAAGGGGCAGGAGAAGCTATTTTCAAATAGTAGAGGCTATTTAGAATCATCATTTTTATTCAAAAACTTAAAGGCCCTATTACTTTTACTTAAGCTTAAGAGCCCTATTATTTTCACCTTAGAATAATTATTCAGCATAATTATTCAAACACTTCGAATATTTAAAAATAGTTATTTAAACACTTTTTATATTTAGAAAACTACTAAGAATAGCTTCCTCTAGCTATTAACTATATCTAATACCTAGGGGGCTATATAATGAAATATATATAGCTATATAAGCTATAGAAATTAAGCTTTAGGCTACACTCTAAAAGGATATTTCAAAAGCTTAAATACCCCGCATATACCGTATTTCAGTAGTAATAATACAAGCTATTTTGCTTCCTTACATACCCTCTATACGGTGCCTAGAGGCCCCTTTAGGTAGCCTCCTCGATTTCTCATATTAGTATTATAAATTAAACTTTTAGAATTTATATTATAAATATAGCTAGTAAGTAACTTAATATATATCTTTTTATCTATTTTTATATAAATAAATATAGTAGTAATATTATATTAAATTAAAATCTAGCTATAATAAATAGATATAATTAATATATATCCATAACTTTTAGGCTTATAAGTAGTACTAAAAATTTCTAAATAATTAATACTGAAATACTAGTTGAAACTTTAAGTAACCTATCTAGTTTTATATACAAGATTACTAAGATCCTAATTATTAGGTTTTATTTTATAAATCTATCTACCCTTTAATATATTAATATTATTCTTTTTAATAAAAGAAATATTAGGTAGTAGTATAATGGTTTAAATTTCTATAGACTCAATAGATTTAACCTCTTTATTTATAGTATAAATCTAGTTATTATTAAACTGAGAACTTATAACTTTTAAAAAAGTAGTTAGTTTATCTAGAGTATTAACTAATAATATATACTTAGTATTATACAAATTACTATATTTATTAATAAATAAGTTATTATTATAATTATATTAATTATAATTAGTATAAGAAATTAAAAAAGGATAATTTTTAACTATAAGGAGTATATTTCTTTTATATAAATACTATTTATAGTTTCTTTTAACTTCTAGACTTAAAGAAGGAATCTCTATAGAAATAGTAGACTGTTTATCAAAATTCTTATTACTATTTATAATCCCATTAAGATAAATTATAGAAAAACTACTTAATTCCTTATTAGGAGAAGGATTTAAGTTATTATTACTATTATTAACTTTATTAGGAGGAAGAAAACAACTAATATCTTTAGTAGAATTATAAACTTTACTAAACTTAATAATAACTAGATTTTAAGAAGAATTATTAAAATTAAATTAGTTAGACTTATTCTCTTTATTAAATTAACTAAATCTAGTAGTTATAGTATTATTAAAAATAAATAATTCTTTTTTTTATAAGGAATTAAATTAGTTTTTAAGAATATTTATATTTCTAGACTAAATAGTATTATAAATTTGAAATTTTTAAACTAAATAAGTATTATAATTATAAATAACTATAGTACTCTTTTTTATTTTTAGATTAAGTTTTTTAGAGTACTTATTTTTAACTTTATAATAATAGATATTCCTTTATACTTTTATATTACTAATAGAAAATTTCTTCTTATTTTCTAACTTATATAGAATTTTAAATTTAATAGAAGAATAAAGTATTCTATTATAAATATAAATAGAAATTGAAATAGCTAACCCCAAAAAGTATAGAAGTAAATTAGAATTATAGAGAAGGGTTTTAATCTTATTAATTATAATTCTTATAGTTTTTTCAATTAAACCATTAGGCTTATAAGTATAAAGTAGTCTTATATTATAAATAATATTATTATTAAGATAAATAATTTTTATTCTATTATTAGAAAACTTAAGGCTACTATTTATATTAACTTCGTTAATTCTCTTATTACTATTATTATTATTAGTTATATTAATAAATTCTTTAAAAACTAAAGTAATTTCTCTAGAGTTTTTACTTTTTAATAATTTTCTCTAGATAAATCTACTATACTTATCTATAAATAAAATAAAGTATTTATAGTAATTATAAGTCTCTAGTAAAAAAAATCTATATAGGTCTAAAATATTATAATTAGAATATTTAAACTTCTTAAAAGTATTTAAATTTCTATTAACTGTATTAGTAAACTTATTTTTAAAATAGGCTTTATAAATAGGTAGTTTATTATTTTTTAAATACTTATAATTAATATTGTTTATTATATTCTTAATTAACTTAATAATATTATTAATATAACCCGTTCTATTATACTATAGTTTCAAGTTTCTAATATTAGTAATATTAGTATAAAGACTATTTACTTTATATAAATAAGGATTTTAAATTTATAGAAATTATTAACCTTAATTCTTATAAGTAAGAATTTATTCTATTCAATATTATATAGTATAAGTTTATTAAAAAAATAGATAATATTCCTATTAAGTTAAATTTAGACTAACTTAATAAGTTAATACTTAGTTGTAATATATAATTTGGTTACTTTTGCTCTATACCTAGAATGGTATCTAAGCTCTGCATCCTATATATAGATTTAACTATAAAGTTTACCTAATAACAGTATTCATACTAATACTAGCTTACAACTAGTTAAAATAGTAATGAAATTACCTATTGTCGTAGACAATTATGCCCCCGGTTCCGACATTCAACCCTATAGCGGTAGAAGACCTCGTGGTAACAGTTATAATATATAAGAAATATTATATAAAAGATGTTTAATATTATTCAAGATAATCTTTAAATTATTTTCTATAATTAAAATAATCTTTTTAGTATTTCCCTATTTAATAAGTAAGAAAATCTTAGTTTTATTAATTAAAAGATTGTAATTTTTAACTATATAAATAGGAATTCTAGTATTAATAAAAAATAAAATAGTTTTAATCTATTTAATAGAATTCCTAACTTACTAAATCTTCTTAGAAATTGAAATATTTAGAGTCTTTTTAGTAAAAGTTTCTTTAAGAGAAGGTTGAATTAGAATTATATTTTTAAACTTCATATTTTCTTCTTTATCTTTTCCTTCTTCTTTAATTTCTTTAGTATTAGAATTAAGTTATATAAGACTTTTAGTTATATTACTAGAAATCCTTTTAATTATTCCTTCTTAAGCTAAAATAATATTAATTAACTCTAAATTCCTATCTTTTGTATCTTTTTTCTTTTTAGAAGATTTAAGAAGACTCTTATTAATTTTAGATTTTATCTAAATAGGAGGTTTTTTAAAATAAAGATTAAAATAGTTTTCTTTAGTATAATTAGTCTTTTTATAGTAGTTATAAAAATACCTTTCTGTTTCTTCTAAGGTTTCTTAATAACTTTAAGAGAAGACTACTTAATAACCTTATTCTTAAAATCCTTTTTAATTATAAACTTAACTGAAGAAATCTAGGTTTTCCTTTTAAACTTATCTAATTGATTAAAGAATAAGAAATCTAATTTATAAGAATCCTTATTATATCTAAAACTCTAAATAACTAAAATAATAAAACCTTTATAACTTTTATTTAGATTATTTAAAATATTAGTAATAATAATTTAATTAAATAGTTTAATTTTATTATAAAGAGGTTATTAATAAGTTTTTTTATCTTATTTAGATATTCTTCTATAAACTTAAAATTACTAAAAATAATATTAAAGAGTTTTTTTTAAATAAGAAACGTATTAGAAAAACTAGTTAATTTATAGAGTCTTTTAAATAACTTAATATATTAAAAGTATAAGTATTATTCTTAATAACCCTTAAAAGACGATTTTTATAATTTAACTATATATAATTAAAAGTTTTATTATACTTATTAGAACTATTTCTAGAAATAAGTTTAGTTAAATCTATAAAAATATTTTTACTAATAAGTAAAACTTTTATATAGATAGACTAAATATTATAATTCTAAGTCTTTTTTAATTTAGGGATAAAGCATAACTTAGAGTTACCTATATTCTTAAGTAATAATTTAAGAAAATAAGGTAGTTATTTAATAAAGCATTAATGAAAATCCTGAAGTAGAAATAAGATACTTAGGGTCTAACTCTAGTAAACTATTATTAACTAAAAAATTAATTATAGTATAGCTTAATAGTTAAATAATAAATTAATACTCCTATAACTTATAGTAGTCTAAAGTTTAGATCTTATAAGAGATACTTTTTTATAAAAATTAGAAATAACTTATAGTTCTAATTTATAAAGGTTTTAATAGACTTAAGATTCTAATTTATAAACGTTTTAATAAACCTAAAAGCTAGTTTATAGAAAGTCTTAGTAGACTTAAGAGTTAGTTTATAGAAAGTTTTAGTAGATTTAAAGTATAAGAAATCTTTAGCCTCTACTAGTTAACTGTTTCTTTTACTAGCCTAATAGTAAGCCTATTACCCTAATTAGTATAATCTTTTTATAGATTTATCTAATATTAAACTAATTAATTAATAAGAAGAGTTAATTAGTTAGTTAAAATAAGTATAAAAAGAATAAGCTATAGAGTTTTATAGAAATAGTTAAGAAAGGTTTTATATAGATAGATAGATATAGGGAAGCTTAAAGTTAATTAGTATAGTCTTTAGTATAATCTGAATAAGTATTAATAAAGATATAGATATTAATATTAATAATAGGTATAAATAGGAATATAATATAAAAAGAGAAGTTAATATAAAGTTAGGTTTATAACTTATTAAATTAGTAATAGGTAACTAGTAAAAAGTAAAGAGGAATTAATAATTCTTAATTATTAAAAAATAAGTTATTCAGAATGATATTTGAAAATAGTATTAATATTAATATAAATAGTAATAATAATAGGAAATTCTAGTTCTATAGGAAGTAGGGAACTTTGTAGTATTAATATCTAAATAGAGTCTATTTTGAAAAAGATTAATTTTATGTTATACGGAGCTTTTAGCTTTATTACGCTCAGGCTACTAAGTAGTCTATTCACCAAATATTCTAATATTATAGTTTAATTAATTTAGAGTATAAATAATTAAGGTCGTATAACCTTAACTCTAATAATTGATTTTCTACAATAAATAGAAATATAGGGTTATAAGAGTAATAGTAAATACTTAAGCCTTTAAATATTTAAAACGGGTTATTAGGCTTAATAGAGTAATAGCTAAATAGCTAGAATTCTAACAGAAAGTATAAGTATTATTTTCTTTTTAATAGAAGATTTTAGAAACCTTTTTAAAATTATTAAGTAGATTATTATAGAGGTTAAATATAGTTTTTTTAGTTTTATTAACCTGTTTAGTTTTGATAGACTTTAAACAAGTAATATTAAGTATAATTATTATATTATAAATCTTATTAATATTTAATTTCATTAGGGTTTTATTAAAGTCTACTAAGTAAGTAATATCTATATTATTAATATGTCTAATAGTATTACTATCCCTATTAATATTATTCTTAATTTAGTTAGAGTTAAAATAAAACCTTATTTCTACTTAAGATAATATATATAGATACTTTATTTATACCTATTTATTATAAGTTATTAAAATAACTACTATATAGATACATAGTTTACTTAGGAGGAGATTAATTCTTTCTACTATAAGATATACTATTTTATTAAGTTTATAGAGATTATTAGTTATAATATCTTTCTCTTATGTATCTTAGTAGGTAAAAAGATTTATCTTAATTTTATTAAGATTAAGTTATTATTAGTAATAAGTAAGAAGTATATCTTTTATTTTCCTATCGCTATAGTAGCTATTACTAATTTATTTTATTTAATACTTATTATTATTATATTATACTGAAGGATATTAAGAAGTTTAATAATACTTCTATTGATATAATTATATTAGCTATGAAGTTATAGGTTTATAATAATACTTTAGAGCTTATGAAAGTATTTAGAAATCTCTATTCTATAGATATGTAGTTTAATTTAATTAGTATTTATATATTATTAATAACTAGAGTAATTGAATATACTGATTAGACTATTATGAAAGTAGCCTATTCCATACTTATTAATAATAATCTATCTAAAGAATTCTAAAATTATATATTTAATATTCTTATTTAAATCCTTAACTTCTTATTTTAAATTAATAAGAGAAAGCTTAGTTTTTAAAAGATTTTAGTGAGAGAGTTGAATTTAGCTAAGGATTATAAGCTTCTATATATTAAGTATATATATATGTTTATATATATTATTTATATTTATAAAAAGGGAGGTAAGTATCTTCCATATATAGCTAAGATAGAAGTATATATTATAAAAAGCTTTCTTATTAATTATAAGTCTTTATATAGTTATATCTATTATATTTATATTTATAATATAAAGAAAACTCTTTATTATTCTAATATTTACTCTTATAAGAATTCTAATAAGATTATTTTATGCTTTTTGAATAATTATACTAAACCTAGTAGTATTCATTATAATACTTTATAGAAAAGATTTAACTTATACATTTAATATTCTAATTCAATCTTAAATTAATATATTATTACTACAGAGGATTCTTGATTAAAAGACAAATAAGTTATATAAGAAGTATATTAAATTAATAATATTTATATTATAGAATATATAATTCTCCTATTAAAGGACTTATTTCTTCTCATGATTACTATTTAATTAGAACTTATTAATATTATAAATAGTAAGAGAAATAATAGTTTTATAGATATTATTTAGGAATAAGGATTAGATTATTTAGATCTAAATGTTAATTTATTAATAATAGAATTAGTTAATATTCTTATTATTTCTACTTCAAGTTATCCTTATTATATTACTATAATAGAATTACTAGGTTATTATCATAAGGCCTATAGTCTCTACTTCTATAATAAGAAGAAGGCTTATTTTACTATTAATATTTATATTAATTTAGATATTCTAATTACTATTATTTCTTCTTCTACTATAGTATTTTTAAAAGTCCTTCCTTTAAGTTATTTTATCTTTTATATTATTAAGGAAATAAAGGAGAGTTTTTTTTAACTTTCTTACTAGAAGCCTATATATAATACTAAGATTAATTAAATAGTTATTAATAAGAGATTCTATATTATGAATAAGTTTCTTAATATTAAGGTCTTCTTAGATATATAGACTATTAATATCAAGATTAATACTTTAAATAATATTATAAAATCTAAAACTTGATAAACTATTTATAAGAATTATAAGAAGGGAGACTAGTTATCTTAAGAGGTATTAGTTTATCTAGAGGGGTATATATACTATCCGTGATCTTACTATATAAGTATAAAGTAGTATTCTAGTTATTCGTTACTATTATTTCTCTATTATATAGTACAAAATACTATATAAAGCTCTAGATTTATAGTATAGTAATTATTTACTCATTACTATATAATTAGCTATAATTAGTACTAAATACCTAATACTTATTACTAGTAGGATATAGAAAGTATACTACTATATATATAGTAGTATATATAGTTACTCTATACCTTATAGTATAGTATAATTAATACTAGTAACTTTTTCTTTTTATTATATATTTTAATATCTATCTATTTATATTAAAAGTAGTACTTTTAGTAATCTACGCTTTTTTACCTTAATAATATTTAAATACCTATTTATCTATTCTATTTAAATTACCTATCTTTCTATTTAAATAGTTATATAGTTTAAATTTATAAATTTCTTAAGGGTATAATTTAATATATCTTTTATGAAAGTATTAGTAATATTATTATTCCTATTAATCTACTATATTTTGCAAAACCTATAGTATTTATATAACTACTTTAATACTATAATATTAATAGTAAAGTAGCTTTTTTAGTAATACTAAGTTTTATAAAGTATTTATAAAGTAAATAAAAGTTAGTATATATAATAGTTACAATCTAAAGGAAGTTTTAGTACTAGAGGATTTTCTTAAGTAATATAACTATAATATAAGTAAAGTCTATACTAGTTATTAAAGTATAAGTCTCTAAAAGAAATATATTCCTAATAAGTCTTTTGTATTTCATAGATATATAATACATAAGAATACTATATAAGTTAAACTAACTATTATTAATAATAATCTTTTAACTTAGGATTATTATGAATCCTAGTTAAAATAAGAAATTAATATTATTAATAAAGAAGTTATTAATAGAAATATAAACATATATTTTAAAGAGATTAAATAATATAAATTTAAAATTATAATGAAAATACTCAATTTACTACTTAAAATATTCATTGAGTATAGTAGTATTATTACTTTAGAATTATTATTCTTATACTATATAAGAGAAGTCGAATAATATTTCAGGCTAATATATTGAAATAAAATATACCTTATATATATATTATTTAATCTATATTTTTTTAAGTATCTTTAGTGTTATATATATATTATCAAAAGTAAGTTTTTACTTTTAATATTTTTAATATAAATAAAAAGTATTACTATTAAGTAATAAGATACTTCTATTAAATACTAGTAATATTACTTTTAAGAGGACTATCTTAGGTTTAGCTTTAAATAAGGCTTTCCAGAGCTCCTTATCTTTATAGTATAAAAAAGTAATATCTAAGAAACTAAAAGTATTATTAATTTATATATTTATAAAACTAAAGGTGTTATTTTTAAAGTATAAGATAAATAAGTATAGGTTATATATTAATATATCTATTTATAATTACTCCTTATAGTATTTAGAATAAATTACTTACTAGTAAATACTAGTCTTAGTAAAACTATATAGTAATTTGATAATAGTTATAATAAAACCTAAGAAAAATTAACTTTTAAAGTATAAGAATAATTTAACTATAATATACTTTAAAAGCTCTATTTTAGCTTAAGTATAGGCTTATATAATTTTATCAATATATATTATTATACTTATATACTAGAAGAACACTAAAACTATAATTAAAATTAACTACTAATTACTTTATTAAATTATTAATAATTATATTAGTATTTTAAACTTACTATTATCTTTAAAACCTTAGATTATAAGTCTTAATTCCTTATATATTTTATTAATATGTTTATTTTTAACTTTATTAATAAGATAGGATTTAAAATATTTATTATTTGTATAGAAAATAGAATTATATTAAACAATCTCTATAATACTATTAGTAATAATATTCTTAATATTTCTTTTAATTGACTTTTTAAATAGTAATCTAAATATTATAATAATATTTCTTTTATAAAGATTGAATATTAGTATTATATTAGACTATTTCTTAGTTATAAAATATACTATAAAATAAGGTTCTTAGTTAAAATCTTAAGAAAGTTAATTATTCCTATAAGCTATACAACGTAAAATTAGTTAGATCTAAAATATTTAAAGTTAAAGTAGTATATTACTAATTACTTAAGTAGAGAAGAGATTATTATTATTAATAGTAATAGTATCACTATTATTTATAATAATAGTAGTTTATAGTATTTACTAAGTATTCTAAAGTTTTATAGGGATAACTATAAATACTACTAAAGTATTACTATAGAAGTATATATTTCTATAGAATATTAGGTTTTTTAGAACAATAATATAAGTTCTTATAGATTTCTTATAGATATTTTTATGTATTAGTATTTCAAATAATATTAATATTTTAAAAACATAAGCTAATAAGATCTCTTAGTTATTATTTTTGAAATATAGTTTTATAACTATAGATTAAAACTCTTAAAAATTATAAAAAAGCTTAACAATATATATCTTATTATATATAGCGAGGAAGTAG
>AMCV02000004.1:1034147-1106331 GCA_000350065.2 Colletotrichum orbiculare MAFF 240422
TGATATAAACTATTAATCCTATTATCTTTGCCTCTAATTTAAAATCTTTAGATTGAAATATTATACTGATATTAATAGTAATAAAATTAGGAAGGCTCTAGTATATATTAATCTAATATGTTTTAAAGGCTTCCTATATTACTTTTACTAAACTATTTAGTAAATATCAAATAGTATTAAGTACTATTGTAATATTGATAATATAAAGTATAAAGTAGCTATTAATATAGATCATATTAATCATCATCTTAAAATTAAAGTTAATATTACTATAAATAATAGAATAAAAATATAAAAAGACTATACTATATATTTAGTACTAGTAATAGTATTTCTTAAATATTTTAAAGGTATAATATTTAACTAGATATCCTACTTTATTAAAGATATTATAGAAATATATAATAACTAAATATCTAAAATAGTAGTAGAATCTCTATATCTCTATTTCTATGAGGTATATAGAAGTAATTATTCTCTCTTTATTAAAGAATATCTATAGATACCTCTATTTCCAAATAACTAAAATAATTTTCTTACTTTAGGAAATCTAGTTATCGATATTATTGAGTATAATATTAAAATAATCTATATCTATAAAATAGAATAAGAAAAAGGTATTATATAATATTATATGAAATATAATAATACCTAGAGGTATAAGAATATTAACTATTCTAAATATAGTAATCAGAGAAATTCTACTAAGATATATTATTACTAGTTTACCTTATAGAAATATAAGAATTATAAAAGAAGTTAATAATCTATTTAAATATAGTAAATTAGGAATACCTAATACTTAAAAAACTAGTAATACTTAAATTAGGTAAGATACTTTAAAAAATAGTATTCGAATAATAACTTTTAAATATAAATATAAATATAAGGGTTATAATACTACCCTTCTTAGTAGTTTTACTACTACAAACACTACTTTAAGTAAAAGTATAGAATATTACCTAGTTTTAGAAAATTCTTATAATCTTACTTCTATTAAAAGCAATAAGATCTTGACTAAAACATAATATTAAAAAATATTTAGAAAGAATAGTAGTTTTATTTTTAAGGTTATATTATACTTAGTATTATATTATAATAATATTAGGCTTATAATCTTAAAAGTGGTTTTTAAGATTATTATCTAGATTATTAATATCCTTATAATCTATAAGGAAAACTTAATATACTATTATAAAATATATATTAAGGTTAATATTTTACTTATACTGATTAAAAGAGATATACTTCTCCTTAAAAGTATACTTTATAGATTAGTAACCTATTTTATTATATATATAGTATTTCTTATTTAAATAGCTATATATAATTACAAGTAAACAATAAGTTTCTATTTAGTATAAATAAATATAAATATTATGAAGTAGTATATACAGGTTATTAAATACTTCGTAATATAATACGTTGGGGATATTCTTAAGGGGAGCTATATATATAATTAACCCAAAATTGATTATCAACTTATTTCTAGTTATTATCCTCACTATCTTAAATATATTATAAGTTTTAGATTAATATAATATTACTTATAATTAATCTTAATCAGTTATAAAAACTCTAGGATATTACTATAAGGTTAAAAAAGGCTAATTAGTACTTAGATATACTATAATATATATTTATAACTTAGAAATAGAATATTATATCTATATAGAAATTTAGTAAGAAAGCTTTCTAAATATATATAAACCTAAATATAAAAACCTTAAAAGCTTTTTCTTTATTCTTCTTAGGGTTCTTAGCTATAATATTTTGAAAAGTAATATTCTACTAGTTAGAGAAATATAATTATTAATATTTATTATTTTTAAAGTAGTTTTTAATATAATAATTTATTTATTTAAACTATAAGTTAAAACTAGGGTTATTTAGGTATTTGAAGTATTATTTAAAAGCCTGATCCTTTAATATAATTGAAAATCCATTAGTTTATATATAGTATAGGATACCTAGTTTAAGGTATCAAATATAAAAGATATAGATCTTAGTTTTAAATATATTATATAAGCGTCTACTATACTTTATATTCTTATTAAAAAGTTTTATAAGGCTTATAGTATATTTAACTAAAGTATTTTTAGAAAAGGTAGTAGAAGTAGTATATAAGGCGTATTTAAGTTATTTTAATAGTTATTAATTATTATACTTATAGTTTACTTCTAATATATAAAGAGGCTTTATATTAGAAAAGCTATATATTAGTAAGACTAATAGGAAGAATAATAAGTATAACATTATACTAGGAATATAGGAACTAACAAGTTATATTACTGCTATTTCTTTTCTATTCTTTATAAGAAAACTATAGTAGGTTTAGTCTATTGAACTTTAGGTTTAACTTTACAAAGAAGTATTATAATTTCTTATTCTTCTTTTATAAAATCTTTAAATTATTCTAAAAACCTTCTAAAGTTTTACTTAAAGGTATTATAATATTTATTAGTTTTAGTAATTTCTTTAAGTATCTAAAGGGTAAGTAGATCTTATTAAACAATTCAATATAAAATACTAAAGATCCTTTTACTATTTATATTAATCTTAATATTATAGAAAAAGAAGTAGCTTTAGGTATTATAGGTAACTTAAGTATTTATAAGTTACTGAATTATAAGAAATTAGTCTTTGAAATTATCTTTAAATATCTAAAAGAACTTATAGCTATATAGTTTTAAATAGTTTTAAAGTATTATTTAGTATACTAAATAAGTTAGGATTATAAAAGTATTTTTATTTATAATATTTATATGATTAATATCCTTAATCTATCTAAATAGTATAAGGTTTAGGTATTAGTAGATCTTTATAAAAATAGGAATACTACTTAGTATTATTATAATAGTTAAAGAGGTATTTAAAGTAAGTTCTTCCCTAGGGGTTAGTAATTTAGATATTATAATAAAAGTAAGAAAAATATTAAAAAGGTTTTTAAAAAGCTATATAAGTTTTTTAAAAAGTTAAAACTAGAAATACTATAAATCTCTAGTACTATAAAAGTTTAGTAAAGCTTAATAAAGTTTATTATATTTATGAAATATGCTCTAGTAAATAATAATTAAGAATATATAGTTAAACTCTTTAAAAAATACTATAATGAGTATTCTAATTCAATTAGAATAAAAGTCTTAGTATAATATTACTATTTAAATCTTATAAAAACCTCTTTAAAATATTAATATATAATTTAGAATCTTCTAATTAAAATCCTAAGGCGAGGAAAGTCTAAAATATCTAAATAGTTATTCTTATAATCTTTTACTTTATATAAAGTTTAAATATAGTTTCTCATATTTACTTCTTCTACTATAATAAACCTTATTAATCTATAATATAGTAGTAATAGAAGGGTTAACTACTAATTAGTATTAATTTATCTAGAGGGTAATATATATTTTATATAATCTTACTATATAGGTATAAAGTGGTATTCTAGTTATTTATTATCATTATTCTTCTATTATATAATACGAGGTATTATAAAAGGCTTTAGACTTATAGTATAGTAATTATTTACTAATTACTATATAATTAATTATAACTAATACTAAGTACCTAGTACCCATCGCTAGTAAGGTATAGAAGGCATACTACTATATATATAATAATACATATAGTTACTATATATTCTATAGTATAGTATAACTAATAAGAGGTTTATATTATTATAGTAATTATTATTACTGTATATTTTCTTTTTACTATTGTTTTATTTTATTATTTCTTATATAAGATATATGATGTTAATATTATTTGTTTTATCATTTTAGTATTTTGAAGTACTTAAGTTTATAGCTATAGATTTATAAGTTATTCTAATAATATAAATAAAGTTTAGCTATTCTATAAGACTTTATATATTTTCTATAAGAGTTCTTTTAGTAGTCCTAGTTTATAATAGTTAAGATATAGAAGATGAATTCTATAATTATTAAAGGGGAGATTTATTCTTTTATTAATAAGAGTGTTAATATTTATACTTTTATATATATTAATAATAATACTATAGTTACTTTTATGTTTAATCCCGCTTGACGTAGTAGTTCAATATCTAGCTAGCTTTTACTATTATAATAAGAGTAGTAGGTTTAAATCTTATAGTAAGTAAGTATAACTAGTAGCTATATACTTTCTAATTATACAAACTATATAGTAATTACTACTAGCTATTAGCTCTTATTACTAGCTATCTATAGCTAGTAACTATTAATAGCTAGTAATAGCTACTACTAACTAGTTAGTATTAGTATTATATAATTATAATCTTTTAAAGAAGTAACTATAATAGATAGACCTATACTTTCCCTATTTATTAGGAATCATATTAACTAACTATATTATTACTACTTAAGGTTTCCTCTATTTAAATAATTCCTTAGCTTTAGTATTATTTATAGGGTTTATAAGGTAAGAGCGGACTACTAGGTATAACTTCTTTTAAAAGGTTCCCAAGAGGCATATAACTTTAAATAGATCAAAGACCTTTAATATAAACTAACATCTTTATGTTTAAAATTATGAAGAAAGTTTATAGAATATTTCAAGCTATATATTCCCTTAAGAATCTTAGTATTATTATTTAACTTTTAGTATTTTAGATCTATTATAGTATCATAAAAACCTTTATATTTCAATATAAATAGATTCATTCTATTTTATATTATTTTAAGTATTATAAACTTTATATTACTAAGGTTTTCCTTCTAATTAATAAGGACCTTTTAATTATTTAGTTAAAAGATAAATATAATAATTAACTTTACTCGTTTTATATAAAGTAACCTAGTTATTTCAACTAGTTATATATGAGTATTTACTTAGATATCACTTATACTATAAACTAATTATACTAAGTAAATACTGGCCTCTTTCTTATTTATTAATATATTATTAAATGTTTCTTCTAATATTTTATTAGTACTACTAGTTTTAATATTATATTTAGAAGAATAGATCTTATAATAGATCTAGGTTTCTATATTATAATAAATACTACTTTTACTTATATCAGATTATTCTTTATATCTACTAACAGCTATATTATCTATTTTACTAGATTACCTATTATTTAGAAGTTTAAAAAATAGATAATTATTCTTCTAAGCCTTATAAAAGTAGAATTTATTAATCTTATACTTACTAATATATCTCTTGAATAAATTTATTAATATATTAAGTAGCTATTAGATTAATAGATTACTATACTAATAATTCTTTTTACTAATAGTATGAATGTTCTAATTAATATTATAAGCTTTCTAAATAAAATATATATATAGAATATTAATATTTAGTATAAATAGACTATGTAGAAGGTTAATAATAGTAATATAATTAGTCTAAACTTTATTAAAAGTATTAATATAATTATTAATAGTTTTATTAAAATTCTAAATACTATTCAATATAAGGACTTTATTAGATTATGAAAAATAATAAATAGTTCAGATTAAAGATTATCTTTAGAGGGATTATGAGTAATTAGAGTAGTTAATATTTAGTTAAAAGGCTTCAATATTATTAATGTTAAAAGTATTCTATCTATAAAAACTATTTAGATTTAGAATCTCTAGTTAAAAATTAGTATTTTAGAAGCTTTAGGCTAGTTTTATATATTCTAGCTAGTTATAAACCTAACTTAAGGGGGAGTATTAAAAAGTAGGCTGATAGCTATATATATTATACATTATAAATACTTATAATATTTCCTGATTTAGGTTAACTAAGAGGCTTGTCTTCTCGCCTTAATACTATAAGGCTTCTTTTTTTCAGATATTAATAATAGTATTACCAATATTTTAATTCTAACTTTCTATCCTGTGGTCGTATAATATACCATATAACATAATAATATCAAGAAAAAATAACTAGAATATTACTTCATACTAATATAGCAAAACTATTTATAATATATATTATTTTCTAAATAAATAAATATTAATTAATAGTCAAGTTTTCTATTGTTCCTATACTATAAATTAGTAAAACCTATTATAGTAAGAAAGTAGTTATGAAACCTTATACCTAAGATCTATATAATTTAAAGATTATAAGATCTATGACTTAGATATTTCAGATTATTCTTCATTGTAAATTCCTATTACGAACGTCTAAGCTAAATACTAAGTATCTATAAATAGTACTATTGAAGTGTTAACTATATACCATTATTTGTATTTCAAAATAGAACACTCCTTATAATACTGATGATAAGTTAATTATATACTTAATACAGTTATTCATTAAATATATTTAATAAATATAATAACTTTTTTAGAATACTACTAGACTTTGAGAATACTAAGAATTATAATATCTCTTATTTCTTATTTTTAAGAAACCTATATAGTTTCCTAAAAACATTTTTCTCTATCGTTTTCCTTGATATAAATTTAGCTAAGAATAATAATACTACTGTATTTCATAAAACCCTTAACTTCAATAATAATATTAAATATAATACCTAAAACTAAACTATTACTTTGAAATACTCCTAATTTTACTAAAGTTATAATATTAAAAATAGGTATTTTATTACTTATCAAGCATCTATATTATATAAATACTAACTTCATTAGGAATATCTAAGAAATCAATTATACTAACTTATTAGTAGACAATATTTCTAGAGTTTGAACTTTCCTAACCTGCTATATAACTCTCTATAAGTATATAGAGATATAGAATTAAAAGCTTTTTTCAATATTCTAAAAAGACTATAAGAAATAACTAAAATATACTTAGTAATGTTATAATAACCTACTATTTTTAAAACTACTCTATTAGCTATAATGTTAGAATTAATATAAATATTAATTATATATATAATATTTTACTTAGTTTATTAAATAAGTAGAGTTTGATTTTAAGAATAATAACTATATTAAAAACCTAAAGAAGTGATACCTAACCTTTCAAATGAAGTTTAAATATTTCCAAAGACTATTTAAAATATGATATTTATTAAATAATATATTAAGCTACAGTGAGGACCCAAAAGTCTGAATCCACCTACACAGTACCCACACAAAAGCCTCTATCCCAGAATACTATTTACAGTATAAATAATAGAGTAAAAACTAAAACAAAAAAAGTTATAATATTATCTAGCTTAAGATTACCTTATAGCTATTCTCTAGATTTTTTTATATAAGTAAATAGTAGAATGATAAATCTTCTAATAATAGAGATTAGGTAGATTTATAGTATAGTGGTATTTAGAAGGTAAATATAGTGTTATTAATACTGTGACAGCCACTATGATCCACTATAAGCTTAATCTACCTAATCTCTATTATTAGAAGATTTATTATTCTACTATTCACTTATATAAGGAAAATCTAGAAAATGGCTTTAAGATAATCTTAAGTTAAATAATATTATATCATTTTCGTTCTAGTTTCTACTCTACTACTTTTACTTTAAATACTACTTTAAGCTAGGCTGCTTTATATGGTACACTGTGAGGTGGATTCAGACTTTTGGGCCCCCACTGTACCTTTTTATAAACCTAGACCTAAAGTTTAATAAGTGAAGTTTACTATAGCTTCCCTATAAATAAGTAAGGAAAAATCATAGTAATATAATTAGTTAGCTCTTATATATCTAATATTAATACTATATTCCTTATTCCCCTTATTAACCTTATCAATATTAAGGGGTAGGCCTATAGCTATATATATTATATCCTATAAATATCCACATTATATATTAGCCTAAATACTATAGCCTAGAAACTTGCCTTCTCATCTTAATACTAAGAAGCTCCCCTTTTTTAAATATTACTCATAATATGATTATTACTTTAATTTATAACCTTATATCCTAAGGTCTTATAAGTTATAAGTTTAATTTATCTTTTTACTTAAAATATAAAAGCCTTATTTATTTCAACTTTCCTTTACTATTTATAACTTTAAATATAGTAGTATTATTTATTCTATATTAGGCTAATTATATTATAAGTAATAACTTCTAAAAGATTAATTATATATTATATAATACTATAAACCTCCTTATTATAATACTTAATACTCTAAGTTATAGAATAGTTATTCTATCAATCTTAAAGCTTAAAGATAAATTAATCAAGTCTTCTTAGTTAATATTAATTAATATCATATTCAAAACTAGTAAGATTAAGAAATATATTGATATCAATATATTTAAATTACTTATCAAAAGCCTTATATATATATATATTACAAGAGAATAAAAAGGATATTATTCATAACCTCTTTATATTACTATATAATATACTAATTAATAAATTATTTAATACTAAGTAGAAAGAAAAAAATAATCCCTATATACTTATAAGAATACTAGAGAAGTATATCCTCAAGACCTTTGAAAATATTATTAATACTCTTATTAATAGATTCTCTAAAGAATACTTACAACTATAAGACTCTTTATAATACTCTTAAATATATTTATTACTTATATATTTATATTATCAGCCTCTATAGCCAGAATACTAATTATTTCTACGCTATAATATTCTTTGATTATTTTCAATTAAAATTACCTAATACTTATAAATATTATACTAATAATACTAAGAAGCCTATATAAATTAATATTGTTAAAACTATCTATACTTTTACTTAGGAAAACGAATAAAACATAAGTCTTACTTTATATTATAAAATAACTATTACTAGAAATATTGTATCTAATACTACCCTAGTTAAAAAGAAAGATAGTAAATATTCTTATCATGAAAGAAGCTATCTAGTATTGAAATGTTAGATTGTTATTTCTTTATCTCTACTAATAATAAGTTCTATGAATAACTATTAGTATATATTTTAACGTAAATATATAGTAAGCACTATACTAAAGTATTAAATTTATTATTATGAATATTTATTAAAAGTACTGTAGGTATTATTGGTAGTTCTACTATCAGAGGTTTTACTACTTTAAAATTATTAGTAATACTTAAAGTAGTAAATGCTATAGTTAATAATAAAGCTATTATAAATTTGGATATTATAGTTAGCTCAGGGTATCTTAATTTAGTCTTTTATAACCTTACTCTCTTTATATTATATGATATTTATAATAACCTCTAACCTTTTACTATTAATAATAATAGATTACTAAGACTAGAAGATATAAATACTATCTTCTTTTAAATAGAAAGTTCTAAAAGTCTTTTTAAAACTATTAACTAGACTAGTAAAGAAATCAAATATAGCTTTCTTAGTTCTACTAATCTATTTAATTTAAATAGACTTTAGAAAAACTATATTAAGTATAATTCTTATATTATAAGCCTTATTAATACTTAATCTCATCAGAGTCTTATTGAAGTCTACTCAATAAGTAATATCTATATTATTCATATATCTAATAATATTACTATTCCTATCGATTCTATTCTAGATTTAGTGAGCATTTAGATAAAGGCCTGTCTTATACTTAAGATAATATATTAATGTCGTATTTATACCTATTTATCATAAGTTGTTAAGATTTATCACTCTATAAATATATAATTTATTTAGGAGGAGATTGACTCCTCTGACTATCAGACATATTATCTTATTAAGTCTATAGAAATTATTAGTTATAATATCTTTCTTTTACTTACTTAAATAAATAAAGGAATTTATTTTAATCTTATTAAAGTTAAGCTATTATTAATAATAAGGGAGAAGTATATTCTTTATTGTCTTTATTATTATAGTAGATACTATTAATTTATTTCATTTAATACTTATTATTATAATATTGTACTTAAGGCTATTAAGAAATTTAATAAAACCTTTACTAATATAAGTATATTAATTATAAAGTTATAGGTTTATAATAATACTCTAGAGTTTGAAAAAGTATTTAGAGACTCCTATTCTAGAAATACTTAGCTTAACCTAACTATTATTTATATATTATCAATAAATAGGGTGATTAAATATATTAGTTAGATTATTATTAAAGTAGCTTATATTATACTTTTTTATAATAGTCTGCCTGAGGAATTCTAAAACTATATCTTTAATATTAGCATTCAAATCTTCAACTTCTTACTAAAAATTAATAAGGGAAAATTCAATCCTTATAAAGTTATAGCGAGAGAGTTAAACCTAATTAAAAATGGTAAGCTTCCCTATAGTATATATATCTATATATTTTGATATATTGCCTATACTTATAAAAAGAGAAATATATATATTCTCTATATAGTAAAAAGTAAAGTATATATTATGAAAAGCTTTCTTATGAATTATAATTCTCTATATAGCTATATCTATTGTATTTATATTCTTTACTACTATAATATTTACTTCTATCAAAGTATTAATAAGATTATTTCATATTCTGTTAATAAGTATACTAAACTTAATAATATTAGTTATTATTTTCTATTTAATAAATTTAACCTATAGATCTAATAATCTAATTAAGTCTTAGATTAGAATATTACTACTATAGAAGACTTCTTATTAAAAGACAAAGAAATTACTTTAGAAATATATCAAATCAATAATATGTGTACTATAGAATATATAATTCTACTATCAGAAAGCCTACTTCTTCTTATTACTATTCTTTAATTAGAATCTATTAATATTATAGATAATAAGGGAGATAATAACTTTATAAATACTATTGAAAGTAAGAGTTAGGTTATTTAGATTTTAATATTAATCTATGAATAATAGAATTAGCTAATATTCTTACTATTTCTCTTTTCAATTATCCTTATTATACTATTATAATAAAACTACTAGGTTATTATTATGAGATTTATAGTTTCTATCTTTATAATAAGAAAAAGGCCTATCTTACTACTCATATTTATATTAATCTAGATATCTTAATTACTATTATTCTTTTTATTATTATAATATTATTACCCACTTGACGTAGTAGCTTAACGTCTAGCTGGCTTTTACTATTTTATAGTAAGAGTAGTAGGTTCGAATCCTTTAGTAGGTAACTATAATTAGTAGCTATATACTTTCTGATTATATAAACTAAATATAGTAACTACTACTAGCTATTAGTTACTACTACTAGCTATTAATAGCTAGTAACTATTAATAGCTAGTAATAAGTATTACTAACTAGCTAGTATTAGTATTAAATAATTATAATCATTTATAAAATAACTATAATAGATATAAGTATATATATATTTTCTATTTATTAGCTATTATATTAACTAACTATATTTACTACCTGAGGTTTTCTCTATTTAAATAGTTCCTTAGTATTAGTAGTATCTATAGGGTAAATAAGATAAGAGCTAACAATTAGGTATAGCTTCCTTTAAAAAGTCCCGAGAGGCATATAACTTTAAATAGATTAAAGGCTTTTAAATACAACTATTATAATATTATTAAACATTCTTCTTCTAAGTTATTCTATCTTTTATAATATTCAAAAAGTGAAAGAGTGTCTTTTTTAATTCTCTTATTAGACGTCTATATATAATACTAAGATTAATTAAACAATTACTAAAGAGACCTTTTATATTATTAACAAGCTTTTCAATATTAAGGTTTTACTAAAAATATAGATTTTTAATACTAAGACTAATATTTAAAATAACATTATAAGATTTGAAGTTTAATAAGTTATTTACTATCCTATAAGAAAAATAACTAATTATCTTAAGAAGTCTATATTATTATAATAATTATTATTACTACATATGCCTTCTTTGTTATTATTATACTCTACTTTCTCTTATATAAGATATATAACTTTAATATTACTTTCCTTATTACTCTAATACCCTAAGGTATTTAACTCTATATTTATTAACTTATAAGTTATCCTAATAGTATAAATAGAATTTAATTATTTTATAAAACTTTATATAGTTTTTATAAGAACTCTTTTTAGTAGTTTTCATTTATTATAATTAAGAAAAATAAGATTAGCTTTATACTTATTAAAGGGGAGATTTACCTCTTTATTAATAAGAATCTCATTATTTATATTTCTATATATATCAATAATAATATTATAGCTACTCCTACACTTAAGATTATAGAGAAGGTTTATAAGATACTTAAAGCTATATGCCTTCTCAAAAATCGTAGTATTACTACTAAGGTTTTAAGATTTTAGATATATTATAATATTAAAAAGATCTTCGTATTTTAATATACATATATTAACTCTACCTTATACTATTCTAACTATTATAAACTTTATATTATTAAAAATCCTCTCTTTACTAATAAGGACTTTATAATTATGTAGTTAAAAAATAAATTAATTAATCTTACTAATTCATTATGAAGTAAACTAATTACTTCAACTAATTAGCTATTAGTATTTAACTAGATATTACTTATATCATAGGCAAGTTATATTGAATAAATATTAATCTTTCTCTTACTTATTAATATGTAATTGAATACTTATTTTAATATCTTATTCATACTACAAAATATGATACTATATTTAGAAGAATAAATCCGATATCAAATTTAAGTCTCTATATTATAAGAAATGCCACTTTTACTTATAATAAACCATTATATATATCTACTAATAGCTATAGTATCTACTTTACTAAATTGCCTATTATTTAGAAGTCTAAGAAATAGATAATTATTACTCTAAATTCTTTAAAGGTAGAATTTACTAATCTTATACCTATCAATATATCTCTTAAGTAAAGTTAATATTATATTAAATAATTACTAAATTCATAAATTGCCATACTTATAATCTTCTTTACTAATAGTATTAATACTTTAGCTAACATTATTAACCCTCTAGATAAAATATATATATAGAATATTAATATTTAATATAAATACATTATTTAGAAGGTCAATAATAATAATTTAATTATTTTACGCCTCATCAAAAGTGCTAATATAACTACTAATAGCCTTACTAAAGCCCTAAATACTATTAAACATAAGAGTTTAATCAGACTACTAGAAATAGTAGATAGTTTAAATTAAGGATTATTTCTAGAAGGACTACTAGCACCTAGATTAATCAATACTTAGTCAAATAGTATTAATACTTTTAATCCTAAAAGTATTCCATTTTTAAAACCTCTTTAAATTTAGAGTTTTTAATTAGAAATTAGTATTTTAGAGGTTTTAAGCTAATTTTATATATTCTAACTAATTATAGGCCTAGTTTAAAAGGGAGTATTAAGAAGTAGGCCTATAGCTATATATATTATATACTATAGGTACTTATATTCTATACTAGCCTAAGTATTATAACGTAGAGGCTGGCCTTCTTGCCCTAGTAATAAGAGGCTCTCCTTCTTTAGATATTACTAATAGTACTACTATTACCTTAGTTTACAACCTTATACCCTAAAGTCTTATTACTAATATAAAATTGTCTTTAGAGAAAAATCATGAAAATTGAATCATATAGTAATACCCTTAAGACTATGAATATTAATTCTATATTCTATCTTCTAATGTATATAGAAATTAAGTAATACCTTAGTAGTAGGACGAAACTGAAAGTCTTATATAATTACTATAAACTTATTTATAACTATCCCTAAACCCTTGAAAATATAGTAAATATTATAAAATACTTCTATTATAGAAAATAATAATCCCCTACGTTTTTAGATAATTAGTAATATAGTGATTTAATTGTAAATACTTCAGAATGAACTAGGAATTTTAAGTTTTACAATTTACTAGTATATTGTTAGTTTATTATATTAAGAGCTTAACTAAGAGTTTTACTTTATAGTTTGTCTTATAGCCAAAGAATATTTAAACATAATACTAGGTTTTAAGTCTTTCAAAAGTATTACCATAATACTAAGACTACTGTTTAAAAGGTTAATTAAAAGGATTAAACGTATTATTACTAATAGTATTATAAAGATTATTTAATATAATTCTACTTTCTATAAAGATTATAGATAATTAGGATTTTACATTATCAATAAAATCAAGAGTAAAGATAGTAATAGAATAAATAAGAAATTAAGGTTTATAATTTAAAGTTTTAGAAATAATAATGAATTTAAAATACTAATATAGTCACTAATAGTCCAATAGAATAACTAGTAGTTAGTTTTAACTATAATTTCAATTCTTTTCTAGTAAAATAATATAATAATATAGTTTTATAATGTTATATAAATTTATAGTTCAGTTAAAATAAAGTAAGAGGGGCTAATAGCTTGCTTTCTACTATAATTATTAGTAGATATATTAGCCCTAAAGTAAAACTTTAGCTTTCTTATCCCCCTACTAACTACTATGATTAGCCTCTATTTAATCTAAAACTAAGCCCCTTATAACTATAGTAGCTAGTATACCTACCCCATATTAATCCTTTTAATAATGACTAACTAATAACTCCTTTTATAATAATCCTATACCTTTATACCCTTATACCTTTATATTTCTATGGCTATATATAATTTGAATATCTCGAGATATTTAATTACTACCAACTATAAGTATTTCATTTAAATATTTATTACAACCTTAATATCTATAATCTTAATATCCCTTAGACTAAGCTTTATTTACTTTTCAAATACGACTTTATATTATTAATATTAAAATTCTCTACTATTGATATTAGCTAACTCATAATATCTATATAGGAATAATAAGACTTAATTTATTCTTATTAGTAAATAACTTTACTATAATAAATAGAGTTAGTATATTAATAGTACCTATATCAATATGAATACTTCTAATATAATTAGATAACTTTTAAAATTCCTATAATTATATTATTATAATATTTTAAAATATCTAGTAATAAGTATTGCAATAAGGTATTAATATTAAAATCTTATCTAATTAATACTTAGTTTCTAATATTACTAACTTAATATGATAGCATATAGGATAGTTAGATAATCGTCTTTTAAATATCTATAAATTATCTATTGATTATAATATATAGAACAATTCCATTAAGATTTAATTTAATATACTAATAACTTTGATTATAATAATTATAGCTAGATATTTCTATACCTATCTTTTAATTATCTTTCTATAAATAGCCATATAGACTTTAGGGAGATTTCAGTTCTATTATACAAATATCATATATTACTACTTTAGCTATCAGGTTATACTAAAGATAGTTTAATTATAGAAAAGTAATAGATTGTAAAATACCTAACTCTTATAGGTGTTTTACTCTATTCTATCTTTAAGAAATTTATAAAAGCTTTCAACCCTATAACCTTAGTAGTTACTTTTAACTATATATATTAAACCCTAGTTTTAATAAGATTCTCCTTATATAGATTACTACTATGAGGCTTTCTATTACTATAAGGTTAAATGTTAAAACTAGAAGTATAATTATCTATAATAATAAGTAATTCTATTACTATTTTAATTAGTTATAAGTTAGTATTAGTATGAATACTATTATTAAGTAAAGTATATAGTTAAACCTATATATAAGTAAAGAGTTTAGATATTAGTCTACATATAGAGCAAAGGTAACTAAATAAAGTGAAATAAAGCTTATAGAATGTATCATAATTAAATTATTCTTATATTTGAAAAAGTAATACTTATTAAGCTTGATTATAATTATTATTGAGTATCGATATAATTCCACTAAAGTAAATACTTACGAGTAAACAGTCTATTCTAAATACTAAAAAGAATAATTATAAATAGAACTATTCATATATAGTTTATACTTGTTTATTCTATATTCTTAAAGTAATATGTTTAGCTTCATAAATATATAAACTAATAATACTTTTAACCTTTGAAATACTACCTTCTCATACTAGAAAGATAGGGACTTTGAAAAACCTTTTTTAAAATTAAATTTAAAGAAGTCTTCTTAAAGATAAGATTATTGATATTGAAAAGAAGTATCCTATTACTTAGAAATAGTACTTTCTATTGAAACTAGAAATATTAAGGGTAAAAACTAGTTCTTGTTAAAATATGTATAATACATGAAATATTTAACTAAGTATATATTAAATAATATATATATATAAAACATATACTATTTTAGTAAATTAATAAGAAATACAATTTAATTTTTCCAATATCATATAAAAGTAATAATTTTCAGGTAATAATAGTGTGTTATATATTCAGCCTCCTACTTAGTCAGTATTCTTACATAACACTTAGTATGGAATCTCTATAAGAGAAAGAAATCCTAGTAATATACTATAGTTTTGAAATATATATATAGGCATATATAGTGAAAAGAACTTAGTGGTGCGGCATCTAGTTTAGATTCCTCTAAGTAATAATACTACTATACTTAATACATATCTTAAATAGTAAATTAAATACCTTAACTCTAACTTTAACTTCATACTACTTAACTTCTCTAAAATATATTCTTATATTTTTATTAATAGTTTACTTACTAATAATACTAACTTCTTGTTTTAATTAGAATTTTTAATAATCTTAAATTAAGAAACTACTACTAGTAATAGGTTATTTAATCTCTATAATAATTTAGTATATTACGTTTTAGTAAAAATAAGAAAACTAATAGAAGTATATCTCTTTTAAAGATTAATAATATGATAATTAATATTAGTTTTACTTATATTATACTTATAGTAGTTAACAAAACGTTCCCATATTAAAAGCTCCCCTGAATCTTCCCCTGAATCTTAAATATTGAATATATTAACTTATACTTACTCTATAAATACCTTATAAAACTAAGTAGTATTTATTAGGAATAATACGCGTAGGAGGTAGAGTTTATACTAACTAAACCTCAGGCGTTAGTACTATCTCTATAGATTTCATCTTATCTAAACTACTTAAGATAGAACTTTATATAGTATATATAGCTAAATTTAGTTATATATAATATATATTAGATTTTGCCTCCTAATCTTATATATTAATTAGGAGTTTTATAATACTAAAAAGCTACTAGGCTTAAAGTATATATCATAATAATTTAATGCATCTTAAATATTAAGATATCTACTAAAAATACTTTATTTTTAGTTTTGAAAAGAACTAATTAGTAGTTTATGTAATATATTACTTTTTGAATAGACGTTAATGTTTATAAGTTGTAGAATTACTTTAACCTTAAGGTAATTACTTATTGAAACCTTTATTTTAGAGCTTTCTTAAAAGTTACTTCTAAGTAACTTTGTAAAACCTAAATAGTATTAATAAGTCTTTAAAATATTAAATTAGGTATTTTTAAAAGTTCTATTATTATTAAAATAGATTATAAAGAGGATTAATAATTCCTAGTAAATATTATTAAAAGGATTTATATGAGAGCTATTATAGATTTTTTAAAGAAATATCTAAAGATATATATAGCTTTCTATAATTTCTATATTTCTAGAATTTAAGAATATTAATATAAGTAATTAAATTAAGTTTATATAACGACTTAGATTTTGAAATATATCAATAAGGTATTTTAATATTAATACTATTATATAGAAGAGAATATAGTAATATAAGCTACGAATTTTTATACGTACTTTAGTATTATAAATAACTTATACTTCTAAAGTTCTACTTTAATATATTATAAGATATTTTAATCTTTTAGACTTAAGTGTCTTAGTATAAGAATAATAGTTAAAGTATAATTTTAGAAGTAGTAAGATATCATATATAAAGCTTAAGTAGTTAATTATACTACTTCTATTTTAAAAATACTTTAAATTTATAATCTTAAACATATATTAACCTTCTTACTAATTAGACCTTATATATAAACCTATATATTTATAATTTAAAATTATTGAGACTTTATACTTCTAGATAAAGTCATTTTAACTATTAGAAAGGTAATATAATATATTTCTAAAGCTTCTTTATATAATAATATAAGTTATAATACTTTTAATATTATAATAGAGTCTTAGCTAATACTTTAAATACTTAAGGTAATAAAAACTATTTTGAAGGTTTAAATAACCTTCTATATTTCTTAAAGTATAAACTAAACTGTATTTTGGTATATTATTACTATATATATTTTTAATTAGCTTATAGAAACTAGATATTAAATATTTTAGTTAAAGAGAGAACTAAATGGCTATTAACCTTCAATTCAGACCCCTTAAGGAAAGTCTAGACTTTTCAATAATAGTAATTATATAGCTAGCCTTCCAGCTAAAGTAGCTATAATATTATATAATAAGTATCTTATAAAGAAAACTTAATAATATCCTCTCTAAGACTCTTTTCTTTTATTTTAAATATTTGAATTTATATCTTTTAAGATATAAAGTACTTCATAACCTTTTAAGAAGCTCTCATGAGAAATTATATTTAGTATCGCATAAAGCTTATATTAATTAAAGGTTACAGATATATTAAGATCTTTAATATAATTCGTAGAAATAAAGAATTAAGTTATATTTATATAATATTACTTCCTATATTATTCTCATTATAAACTTTATTTCTTTTTAGTAGTTACACAAGTAAGGCTACCAATAGAATATTAGGCAAAATTACCTATTTTAACTATAGAAGAGTAATTATTCTAGAATTATAGTTATCAATATTTAATATAATTAGTAAGTTTTTAAATACTATATATCTTATGAGAAATCAATTATTTTAGTAGTATAATTAGTATAATATAAGCCTTCTCCTAGATATTACTACTACTAGTAATATATTTTAGATATTATTTAAAAACCCCTAAAAAGTAATAAATAGTTCTAATATAAGTAGTTAGGATATTTTAATCGAAAGCCTCTTAACCATTTTATCTTAATTATATAGATTATTTATATTACTAATAGCTTTTTAAAGTATAATAAGTATTATACTACTTAGGAAGTATATAAGGCTTATAGTATTAACAAGTTAAAAAATAAGATTTCTTATATAGAGCGTGAGAATACGTTATATATTACCCCTAGGGAATATATGATTTTTAATTTCTACTTTTATTATTAAAATTATAGTAGCCATATTTTAGCTCTAATATTTATAAAAAGAACTACTAATTACTTTTATGATGTTTTTCTTATGAATTATATTGAAGCTATTATTATAAGAGTATTTAAAAGTTTTATTACATTTTTTAAGTATTAATATAATATTAATATTAAGGTTTTTAAGTATAAGAATAAAGTCTCTTAATATAAGAATCTGAAATATAATTTGACTTCCCAAATATATATTTTAAGTTATTTATTCTATATATCAAGAATGAAAATAGAAGTATTAAGTATATTAGAATAATTATTAAGATATATATAAGAGCTATAAAGTATAAGAGTAAACCATTTTATAAACTCTAGCGTAAAACTTTATAAATGGTAATCTTTCTTTATAACTAAATAATAATATACTCCTTAGGCTAATAAGTACTATATTAAAAGCTTTATGAAGTTATTTAAAAAGATAATACTATAAAGTTAAATTTAGTTTACCTCTATAATTATAACTATAAATACTTTATTCTTATTATAGATATAAAACTCAAGTTTAACTTGTTAGTATACCTTAAGAAGTATATTTGTATTAGCTTTCTAATTAGCCATATTTTAACTAACCAATATCAAGTATAAACGTATTTGAAAATAAAATTATAATAACCTATAATATCTCATTTAATAAAACCCTTCTTCTTAATACATATCTAACCTTTCTATAAAACAACTTTAAGTGCTTTAATTTTAATAAAGTCTTTTTTCAATTATAAGAATAAATAGCTATAGTAAAACTACTTAAAGTCAACTTAATTCCTTACTTAAGTATTAATAAAAAGCCTAATACATTAGTCTATATTGAAATAAGAAGTAGTTATAGTAGTTTACTGTTTTATATCTATATTATAATTATTCTAAAGCCTTATAAGGTATTATTTAAAATTGAAACGTTTATATTAATAATCCTTCTAGAGTTACTTATTATATTCTTTTATAATCTTATTTATATAAATAAGACTATAAAAAGATAAGGAATTTAGATACTTCTAAAACGAATTAAATATAAAGGATAGATATAATATTATATTAAAATAACTAGGAGATCCTTATTTAAAACTACCTTTCTAATTAGTATTCTTTAGTTATTTTAGAATATTTCAAAATATTCCTACTTATAGCTATAGAATATTATAAATAGTTAACTAAAAGAAATCCTAAGAATTCAACTCTTTTAAAAACTCTAAGATATAAATATTATAATTTCTAATAATAAACTTTAACTATAAAGTAAAATAGATATTAGAAAATATTTAAAGTATAGAAGAATGTAAATTCTTAGTTTAAAAGTCTTATAATAGAAGTTATAGCTATTACTTATATCTTACTTAATAATACTTATAATATATATATTGAGACTATAATAATAGCTAAATAGGTTTATCTTAAGAGTTATATTAAATTATATCTTTAGAGTAAGGTTAGTAAGGTATTTGTAAGAAGTTTAGAATCTTTAAAATACTACTAAGTTTATATTTATAAACTTCATAAATATAAGTAGTTTCTAAAACGTAAAATTTAATTAATTATCTATAGAGATTAATAGTAATAAGATAACTATAGGATTTATATAAGTATTCTTATAAGTATATTATTTTAAATTCTTATAATAATTACTAATTACTTTCATTTCAAATCATTCTAATATAATATAATTAATACTTTTATATACATAATACTCAATAAAGTTATTTATATCGAAATACTACTAAGTTACTAAATATCAAAGAAGATCTACTATTTTAATATAATACTATATAGTTTTTAAAAATCTCCTTTCCTATAGTAATACTATTTAGAGGTAGGCTTTGAATATCTTAATCTTAAATTTACTATACGAAAGTTATATTACTAACTTAAAAGGCATATCATCTTCTTCTTCTATATTAATAATTATATACTTTCTTTATCCTTATAAGATATATTTAAAATACTTATATTCATAATAAATATTTAATAGAAGTATTATTTTGAGAATAGTAAAAGCCTATAGTAATTCCTTAGTATTAAAACTATTTAAAACTAAGTAATATAATAGCTATAGTTTATATAAGTAGTATATATTAAAGAATTCCTTAAGTATCTTATAAAATATGTATAATATATTAAATATTTTAAAACCCTTCTAAAAACTAAAAAGCTTTTCTTATAATATAATCAAACTTCTTATATAGAAGTTAAATATTATTAGTAAGGCATCAGCTTCATTAAATATATTATAATTATAATAAAACTAGATAATACTTAAATAATAAACTCATTATTATATTCGATTGAAAAACGTTTAGATAATTCCTATATAGAAGTTAAATAAATAATATAGTATTTTAAACAGATAAGAAGTTTCTATCTTAAGTTTAACTATAAGGCTAATACTCTATTTAATAGCCTTATAATTACTATAAATACTAGTTCTATAAATAATAGTAATAATTGAAAGAATTCTTAAGTATATTCTATATATTTCTTTGGAAGTTAAATAAGATAACAAGTTGATAAATAACATATTCTTACTAATCTAATAATTAAAAAAAAGCTTTTAATACTATCTTAAGCTACTCAAGAGGCAATCCTTATTAGCTATCTTACTATTTTATTTTAAATAAACTTTATAATAAATATATTTAATCAAAGTAAAATATATAGATTTCGCCTTACTATCTAAATTAAACATAGTAATTAGTAAATAATATATCTTATAACTACGAAAATAATAGAACTATATATAAAGCTATAATATCTAGATATTTATAACTACTAATTATAATAAGAAGTTTTATAAAAGTATTTTAAAATTAAATATATACTTTTAAGAGACTTTATAACTAATAGTTTTATAAAACTTCTCTAGAATTACTAACTTAGTACTTCTATTATTCAGATTAATATTGAAGACTAATTAAACTCCTTAAAATTATAATAAGAAGAAGAATTTTAGAAAAGGTTTTTAATATTTAAAAATCCTAGTAAGACTTTTAACGACTAATTAAAATCTATATATTTTAAATTATAATAATAATAAGATTAAATAGAAAGCTTAGGAATATTGGAAATACCTTACGATTTAAGAGAAGTATCTAAATAAGCTATAAATAGTATTATTCTTCTTACTATAGGAGTAAGAATTTAATATGAATCATAGGATAATAGAAAGAACTTCTTATAAGATATAAGTAGAAAGTTTAATTAACATTTCTTAAAAGAGCTAATCTATAAGTAGAGTTTTTAAAACTAAGGGGGTATATTAGGAATAATACGTTTAGGAAGTAGAATCTATACTAGTTAAACCTTTAGTACTAATAGTATTTCTATAGTCCTCACCTTATTTCAACTACTTGAAATAAAGCCTCACGCGGCGCGTATAGCTCCGTTTAGTTATATATAATATATACTAGACTTTGCCTCCTAATTATATATAATAGTACTAAAAGAAAACACTTTACAATTAATATTATAGTAATAAAGTAATTATATAAGTATTCTAAGTTTTACGAAATATAGTAGATTAATAGAGATCGTGATACTAGTAATACTTTTATAAAAGTATATTTAACTATATTCTTAAAAGTATTTTATTAATCTAAACTATATAACTATTTGAATAGAAAGATAAGTAACTTAAGTAGAATAAATAAATAACTATTTAAGTATTATTAAGATAAAAGAGTAGAGATTACTAAAAGAATGATATTTATATAAATAAATAAATATTAGAATATATCCTAAAAAGAAAAATTACTAATATCAATTATACTATACTATAAAGTATATAGTAACTATATATATTTTATAGCCATAATAGTATACCTTCTGCGTCTTACTAGTAATAGGTACTAAGTACCTAGTACTAACTATAGCTAAGTACTTAGTAATTAGTAAGTAATTACTATACTATGGATCTAGAGCCTTATATAGTACTACAATTATATAATAGAATAATAACAATAACGAATACTTAGAATACTACCTTATACTTATATAATAAGATTACATATAATATATATTATCCTCTAGATAAACTAATATATATATAATAATCAAAAGGCTTATAATAGTAAAAAACTACTAAGCTAAAAATATATATTATAATTATCTTATATATTTTAGATATGAAGATATCTACTAAAAATACCTATTCTATTTAATTTTACAAAACCTAATTCGTAATTTATTAAGTATGACACCTTTTTAGGTAAAGCCTGAGACTTATAATTTATAGAAACATTTTAATTCTAAGCTAATTGCTCTTGAAAGTCTTGTCTTAAAGTCTTTCTAAAATCATTCCTAAATAACTTTCTAAAGAATTAGTAATACCGATGAATTCTTAAAATTTTCAAAATACATATTTCAAGGGATTGATCTATACATAAGTACACTATAGAGAAGATTACTGATTCCTAATAAGTATCATTCAAGAAATCGCTTTGAAAGATATTATGTATTTATATATAAAAAGACTTGAAAGTCTATATATCTTTCTATAGTCTCTATATTTTAAAGACTTAAAATTACCAAAATAATTATTTAAACTAAGCTTATAAAGTAATTCAAAATCTTTGAATATATAAGTAAAATACTCTAAAATTAATATTATTAAAGAGATAAAGATATAGTAGTAGAGTCTACTAATATCTATAATTATTCTATTATTATAGATAATCTACTTTTCTAAAGTTTATCTGTATATATTATAAAATGCTTTAAGTTTCTAGCTTGATATTTCTTACTCTAAAACTAATAATTGAAATATATGTTTAGTAGGACTAAGATATTATATATAAAGCTTAAGTAGTTAATTTGGGTCTCTCTCTTATAAAAGTATGTAAGATTTATACTTTTATAATTTCATTAGTCCATTTTTATATTACGTCTTATATAAAAAGTTATATCCTCATTACTTATAATCCATTAGACTTAATATCTTTAAACAGAAGTATCTTAAACCTCATACAGATTATATGATATCTCTCTAAGGCTTTCTAGTATAAGACAATTGGCTATAATATTTGCGATATTTTAACAAAAGCTTTAGTTATTACTTTGACTACTTAAGATGGTAAAAAATGAAACACTTTTTGGTCTAGATAAACTTCTATATGTTCTCTAATATAGACTAATTTATATTTTCATATATTATTGTAATATGTATTTCGAGTTTATCTATAGAAGCTAAATATTAAATACTTTGAATAAACAGAAAACTAAATAATTATTCATCTTAAATTTGAATTTCTTAAGAATAATTTAGAATTCCGAAAAAGGATAATTATATAACTAGTCTTTTAGCCTAAGCGACTATAGTATTATATAGTAAGTATTTATTTAGTTACTTTTACAGTATACTTAGAATAGTATTTAAGCTTCTTGTTTTATATACAGATTTAACTATAGACTTTACTTAATAATAGTATTTATACTAATATTAACTTATAACTAGTTAAAGTCGCGATAGAATTACCTTCTATTATAGATAGGTATACTTCTATTTCTCATATTTAACCTTATAGTAATAGAACGATTTATAGTAGTAATAAGGAAAAGTATTATTAAAACTAGAACTTAATAGATATAGCTAAAGATTGCTATTAAAACTATGAAATCAAGAACTTTCTCAAATTCCGTGAAAAGAGAGGGAAATAGAGTACTAAGAACTAGGTATTCTATAATATGTTTCTTTTCTATATCTTCTATAATAATACGGAAATCCCCTTATAATATCTATAACCACTTATAACTAAAGAAGTATATTATCAGTATAGTAATATTTACTTATAGCTTTCATAACTCAAACTATCAACTTATTAAATTGAACTCTAGTAAGACTATCTTAAATATTTAATTATTCAGTAATTTATAAATATTTAAAACCTAATTATCTAGTTATATTGAAAACTACTATACTTAGTTGTATTAGAACAGATAGATATATAGGTAAATTGACAGTTAAGTTATTACTATAGATAACTGTGAAATTAGGAGAAACATGATATGATAAAAGTAGTTTTGTCAACATGGGGACCTGTTTTAGAATACCTATAATAATAATAGTTAAATAGAGGGAGAAATAATAATTCGATTGATAGTATAATTATTTATTCCTAACTATTATTTATAGAGATATTAAGGTTCTTATATAGAGGGCTTATTTTAGAATTCTAGCTATACTACTATAGTTCTAGCTATAGCTATAGTATACAGGCTACTATAGCTATAGTATATAACGTATTATAACTATAACATATAGGGCGTTATAACTATAGTATATAAAGCATTATAACTATAATATATATATCTTAATATAATATATAAGCTACTATAGCTATAATATATAATATATTATAAGTATAATATATAGGCTAAAGCGTAATACATACTATAATATAGCTATAACATATTAACCGCTATGGCTATAATATATAAAGCATTATAACTATAATATATATAGTTTAAGCTACTTCTAATACCTTATAAAAAAGTAAGCCTCTATACTTTTACCTTATTTACTTAAGAACTACTAGGGGTAAAAAGGTAGAATATGTACATTTTTATAGAGTGATTATTATATAATTTATTTATATAGAAATATCATATAACTTCTTATTATTTCTATTAGAACAATAGAAATAGAAGTCTTTTATATATTAGAATAAATCTAATATCCCCCTATAAGGTATATTTCGTTAGTATATAGTTTATTTATATAACAACTCATAAAACTTAATAAAAAATGAAAAAAGGGAAGAATTTATATAAAACTATAAAACCTAAAACTAAAAAAAAAAGAAAACTAAAGATTTTTAAAATATCTTTTCTTAAGATTTAGATAAAATTCGCTTATGTTTTAATAAGCCTAAAGGTTTAGTTAAAACATTAATGATATTATTTTCCATATTTATATTATATGTAAAGATATTTTTATCTCTAATAAATTCTGTTATAAAGGAATATCTTATATCTATATATCTTATTTTTCTATAGAATCCATAATTTTAAACTAGCTTTTTTACTACTAAATTATCTATACGAATCTTAGGTTTTTCAATTTTAGATAATCCTAATTTTAAAGTTATATAATTATAATTATAATATAAATAGATTACCTTCTTATAGGTATCTAAAGGAGCTATATATCTAATGTTTTAAGTAAATAAAGTTACTATGTTTTATTTCATAATAGAATAACTTATAATATTACTATTTCTTCCTAAATAGAAAGTATAAAAAGAAGTGGATTTTATATTATTTAGATCTCTTATTTAATCCAAATTAGTATATCTTATAAATAGAAGATATATCTTTATAATTATGAATAAATCCATATCCTTTATTATTATTTAAATAACCCTATATATAGTTAAAACTAAAGAAAAGTCTTTATCTAGATTATAAGTAAATTAAGAACAAACTATTACTATGGAATTAATATTAAGTCTTATTATTAAAACTAAATATAATAAAGCTCCTATTTCTTATTAAAGCTTTAAAACATCTTTTTTAAAAACTTTATCTTTATTTTTAAATAATTTCAAATTATCATCTATAGGAGTTTTAACTTTACAAATAACTTCTTTTTTATACTCCTTAATAACTTTCTTAGTATATTTATTTTGATTAATACTAACTATTCTTTCCTTTTTGTTTATAGATAAATTATAATAAGAAAAATAGAAGGTTCTCTTAGGTTCTAGACTTCAATTCTTTATTGTAAAGAATTATATATATAATTAACTATTCCTTAATTATTAATAATAATTAACATATTATCAATATAATCAGCTAAAATAACTATATAAAACTTATCATTTAAAATAGCAACCACATTATTATAAGCAGAAATAATAAGTCCGATGAAATAAAAAATGTTTTTTAGACAATCATACTAAAGTTGAAAACTCTATTTCAAACTATATAATACTTTATTTAATAAACAAATAAAAATATAATCTTTATTATTCTTTGAACTATTTATATTTATATTCAGATTAAATTCTAAAGAGTTCTTCTTTATATTCAAATAAAACCTAGTTAGTAGATAAATCTATATACGTTTATTAATATCAGTATAAATAAATACCATAGTAATCTTTTATTATATTAAAATCTATCCTAAATAAATAGCAAGGATTATTATATATTTCTAACTTTCAAACTTATAAGTAACACTAAAAGTTTCTAAATAATTAATACTTAAATATTAATTATAGCTTTAAGCTACTTATTTAGCCTTATATACAGTTTTTTTAGTTATATTATTCATTTTTAATTTATAAACCTATATACCACTTAGAATATTAATATCTTTAATATTAGTAATAGATAGAAGCATAACTTTCTAACTATTTATATATCTTATTTATTCTATTTCTTTTATTATAGCTAGAATCTAGTTTCTATATTTAGGGCATTTAAATACTTAAATAAAAGAAGTAGGTTCTTCTACCCTATTAACTAATCAAATATATAAAGCTTGATTATTTTTATTAGTATGTCTATATAATATTATATAACTATTTAAACTAAGATATTCTAAAATAGTAAAAAAAGTACTCTCTTTATAAGTCTTATAGTTCTCTTTTAGTTTCTTCTTATATAGTAGGTAAATTAATATATAAATTAGATTTTCCCTGAATATTATTATTATTTTCCATATTTCATTCTAATATTTTATTATTTTCAGTTATTTCAATATTTGAATTTTCTTCTAGAATTATTCTAGTTATTTCTTGAGTAGTAGGATTTATTAGAGAGTTATTATTATTAGTATTCTAATTTATACTCGAAATAGATTTATCTAGATTCAAAATAAGATTATTATTAAACTAACTTAACTTATAATTATTAGAATTCTTTTCTAAATTAATATATAAGAGCAACTCTTTTTTTGAAATATAAAGAATATTTTCTAGGATTTCTATATTTCTAGACTATATAGCTCTCCTTTTAGTAAAAACCTCAATTTTATAAGTATCATTTCTATAAACTATAATAGCTCCTTTATAAACTCCCATATCTAATTCCTTAGTATTAAGATCTTTATTTTAATAATAGTAAAAACTACTCCATATTTTAATATTATTAATATCAAACGTTATTTTATTTTTTAATTCACAAACGTCTTGAAATTTATAGAACTATGAAGGGTTCTATTATATATATATATATATATAGAAACTATTAAAGTAACCCTCTATAAATAATAATGTAAATTTGGGTAATAGATAAGAATTCTACTTTTATTGATTAGAGGTCTTATTACTCTTTTTATAAAGCTATTAGGTATATAAATATAAGAAAGTCTAATGTTATAAATAATACTAGAATAAGAATAAATATCTTTTATTCTTTTATTAATAAATTGATCACCTCTATTAATATTGAATTCTCCTATTTTTCTCTTATTATTATTATTATTTACTAACTCTTCAAATTTGAGAAAGACTTTAAAGCTTTTTTAGCTAACTTAGTTTTTAATAAAAGTCCCTAAGTAAATCTAGTTAATTTGCTAATAAATAGAATAGGTCGTTTAAATCTATTATATATTATAGGAGTTATAAGTCTATATAGATCTAAATTAATATAATCTAAATATCAAAGATTTTATTTCTGTTTTATATTATTTTTATTAATATTATTAGTAAAGCTTCCCTTAATATACACTTTATAAATAGAAAAAGTATCTATTTAATTTATTTTATAAGATAAATTTATAGTATTATCTTTTGAAGTATTTATTACTTTTATATTAGCATAACCTAAATAGTTATATAAAAGCTGAATATTCTATAATATAGTAATAGAAAGAATGATATCTTTTTATAAAATAGGAATTTCAAATTTAGATAAGTTATTCTTCTTAAATCCTACTATTAAAATAGAATTCCTTTCTATATTATAGAATATAGGTTCTTTCTAGAATACTGATATAATTCCTTTAGTCTTAAATTTATTTTGAGATAATATATTAACTCCTAATTCTAGAATATAATAAACTTCCTTTAATATAGAAATTTGATTTTTAGAGATATTTTTAATTCTCCTATTATTCTAGCTATAAGATATATAGAATTCCCCTATTTAATATATTTTAAAACTAGTTTTATATCAGATAAAATAGATTTATCTTTAATTATATAAATAGTAGTAGTAGTATTTAGATAAAAATAAATATTTCTATAATTGTCTCTTTGAACTAAATTCCTAGAATGTCTAGTAATCTATTGATTTGTTAAAAAACCTAGAGTTGTATTATTATTATTATTTCTTTCAGAAAGTATATTGAGATCTATATCTTTAGAAATAAATTCTTCAGATTTAGAAATCTCTTTATATTTTTCTTCTAATATCTTATCTTCTATTCTATCATTATTTTTAGTTCTAATTTAAATAATATTAATAGACTCTGAATTATTCTTCTCAGATTTTTCCTTATTTTCATTATTGTGTTTAGTTAGGATATTCTTCTTTTAATTTAGAGCCTTTTCTAGATAAAAATAAGTATAGTCTTTTTAGTATAATTATCTTTCTTGTAATCTTTATAAAAGATTTGTTTCTATTTTTTGTAAAGTTTTTTAGTAATTTTGAAATTCTTCTTTTTCTGAGTATTTGTAGTATAATTAATTAAATTATTATTTCTTCTTCTAAATTTATCTAATCAATTAGAAAATAAAGAAACTAGAAAATAAACTTCTTTATTAGACCTAAAGCTCTAAGTTATAGAAATAATAAAACTCTTATCATTAGAGTTAAAATTATTTAAGATATATATTATAACTACTTATTTAAGTAGTTCTAATTTAGTATAAGATCAATTATTAGTTAACTCTTTTATTTTAATTAGAAATCCTTTTATACTACTAAAATTACTTAAGATAATATTAAAGAATTCTTGATAAATTAAGAATTTCTTAGTAAATCCTAAGGGCTTATAGAATTCTTTTAAAAGGTTAAATATTGAAAGAATATTTATATTATTCTTTATAACTTAAAAAACCCTATCCTTATAGTATAATCATATATACCTTAGAGCTTTTTTGTTTTTATTCTTACTTTCAGAAGTAATAAGTTTAGTAATATCTATAAAAGTATGTTTACTAATAAGTAAAACTTGAAAATGAATAAATTAGACTTTATAATTACTATTTGCTACTAATTTCGAAATAATAGTCTTTCTAGAGTTATCTATTTTATTAAAATAAAATATACTATTTAAAATATATAATTTATAAAGGTTTCTTTAAAGGAATATAAATACCTTATAGTATATAGTATAAAGAAATACTATATCTTCTAAAAACATAAAGATTAAAGATTAAAATCCTTTTTCTCTATTTAAAATAAAGATATAACTCAAAGAATGAATCTAGAAATCAGAAATCTAAATCTGAATGTTTTAAAATAAAGATATAACCTAAAGAATAAATCTAAAAATTAGAGATCTAAATCTTAGTATTTTCCTTCTCTTTTTTAAATAAATTTAATTTTTCCTTATTTATAAAGCTAATAGAAAATCGAGGTAGAATTCGAAATAAAAAGAGTTGATCTTCCGTATATATTAATCTTTTTACTACTAAAATGATTTGAAACTAAAGAGGAAATAAACTTAATAGTAATTTGAAAAAGTAGTTAATTAAGAATGAATCTCACATATCTAAAGAATGAAAAAGAGTTGAAATAGGTAGAAAATTCGGATTTTCAGGTGTTAATAAAACTTATTAAATAAGGTTAATCTTTTGTAAAATAAAGTAATTCCCATGAGGTATTTAGTTTCTATAAAAGCAGTAAAAGAATAGAGATCTTTATAGATTTTATTATAGTATTCAATTTTTATAAATAAATAAGAAAGATAATTATTTAATAAATAAAGTATAGAATCTTTAGGTTGAGAAGAACTAGGCTTATAATATATGAAAATAGATAGATATAGAAATAAATCGATAGTTAAGTTATTATTATAGATAATTGTAAAATTAGGAGAAATATAATATAATAAAAGTAGTTTTCTTAATATAAGGACTTATTTGAAATATTTGTAATATTAATAGTTGAATAGAAAGAGAAATAGTAATTTAATTCATAGTATAATTAATTATTTCTAACTATTATTTATAGAAATATTAAGGTTTTTATATAGAGGATTTATTTTAGAGTTCTAGTTATACTACTAGAGTTCTAGCTATAGTTATAATATATAGGCTACTATAGCTATAGCGTATAAAGCGTTATAACTATAATATATATACCTTAGTATAACGTATAGGCTACTATAACTACAATATATAACGCGTTATAACTACAGCGTATAAAACGCTGTAATTATAGTATATATATTTTAGCATAGTATATAGGCTACTATAGCTATAGTATATAACGCGCTGTAATTATAGCGTGCGGGCTAAAGCGTAGTGCATACTATAGCGTAGCTATAACATACTAGCTATTATAACTATAGCGTATGAGGCGTTGTAACTATAGCGTATATAGCTTCAGCTGCTTCTAGTATCCTGTAAAAAAGTGAACCTCTATATTTTTACCTTATTTACTTAAGAACTACTAGGGGTAAAAAGGTAAAATTAGTATGTATTTATAGAGCGATTATTATACGATTTATTCATATAGAAATACATTATGACAATTGTTATATTTATTAATAAATAAGTTATAATTATAATTATATTAATTGTAATTAGTATGTTACTAGGGTTCTTCTCATTATAGAGATTTCATACTACGCGTTGTATAAAGCTACCTACTAGGTAGGGGGCTAAATATATAATATATTATAATTAGTATAAAACACTGAAGAAGGATAATTTTTTATTATAAGGAGTTTATTCTTTTTATTATTACAGACTTAAGCCTTAAGGCTTATATAAGATCTTACTATTAAGGTTTTATATAACTACTATTCCTATAGTCTAGTAAAGAGTTTTCACTTTATATATAAATTCTTTACGTTTGTTATAATACTATAAAGTTATTATTAAAGTATCTCTTATAGCTTGCTTCTAATATTAATAAACTTTTTACTTAGATTTAATTTGATAGTAAATAGTAGTAGACTAGATAAAGAAATAGAAGATAGTAAAAAGTAATAATAAATATTAATATTATAAAACTCCTAGTAGGAATTCTAATAGACTAATAATAGATTAATTTGATAGAAAATAAAAATTAATTTTGAAGAGGTTTTTATATAGTTTTAATAAGATTATAAAGTAGTCTTATAAGTTATATAAATATCTTATATAAAGAAGAAATTACTCTTTATTAATACTTCTTTTAATAGTAACATTATCTACTTTCTTATATAATAAAAAATTATATAATATAAATTAGAGATTAATGAAGTTTGTATTATATTAGAAACTAACTACAAGAGATACTTTAGTAGTACTTTAATAGTATTATAATAAACTTAAAGAATTTATACTTAAGGTGAAAACTCTTTATTAGACTAAGGGGTAATAGTTATATAAAGTCTTAATAATAATATCCTATATAAGTCTTAAGGCTTAGGTTTAAAATTTACCCCCTACTACCTCTCTACCTTATTACTATAATAATATTAAATATTAATAGCTTTAATAATATACTAATAATATCTGGTTATTTAAACTAATTTAATTAATTAGAGAAATCTATCTAAGATATTTCTTCTAAATACTATTAATATTAAATAGTCCTACTAATAAGAGAATTTAGATACTATTAATATTAGAAAGTCCTACTAATAAGAAAATTCATACTATATTTACCTTAAGTAATTTTATATTATATTCTTCTTATTACTAATTTATAAGAAGTTTCCTTCTTTTGTTTTTATAAGTCTATCTTTCCCTCTTTAGAATCATATAACCTTCTATTTTATACTTATTATAATACTCTTATTTTACTATCTTTCTACTTATATTATTCCTTCTTATATCTTTTTATTATTATATCTACTATTACTACTACTAGTTTTAAACTTCCTAATAATAACTTTTTTTACTATTATACTCCTTCTAAGTTTAATATTTATATTTATAGTAGTTATATTATTAAGAGTAATTCTAATAATAATAAGAACTAGCTTCCTAATATAGTTATTTCTACCTACTTTAATTATTATACTAAATATAATAAGAGTAGTTTCCTCTAGACCTATATATTAGATTATAGTTAAGTTTATTATAAATATCTAAAGTTAAAAAGTAAGTATAAGTAGGGCTTTTATCTTTTTACTATTAGTCTTAAGTTATACACTACTAGTTATTAAGTTGATATTTTAATTATACTTAGTAAATATATTATTACTCCTATAATCCCTATTACTAATAATAAAGATAGTTCTAAAAATTATTATATTCCTATTTTTTCACTAGAGTTCTCTATTATAATTTAATATTAGAATAACTATTTCTACTATATTTAGTAAATACCCCTAGCCTATATTACTACTATACTTACTACTCCTTCTTTATATATTAAAAGTATTCTTATACTTACTCCTATTTTTACTCCTAAGTAAATCCTTATTAATTCTAATAGTATTATATAAATAATAATAAATCCTTCTTCTTTTTTTCTCCTATTATCTTTATACTAACTTTCCTATAGTAAGATATTATAATATATTCTAATAATTATACTACGTTTTACTAATACTATAGCTATATCCTTAATTTTATTAATACTAGTTTACCTATTTATTACTATTATAATATTACTAGCTCTTATTAGTATTAATAATACCTTATTCCCAAATTAATACTACTTATTATTATTCCTAATAATAAGGAGGAGGACGAATAGGATAATAATAAGGGAGAAGAAGATTTCTAGGAGTATAAAGGGGATTTAGATAATACTAATCTTTTTATTTAATTTATTTATTTAACGCCTAAAAGATAAGTTTTATAGTAATTTATATATATTTCCTATAGGCTATTATATTACCTAGTTTATAGCTTATATAATTTTTTATTATTAATAGATTAATATTAACTTACTATTTTTTATAATATCTCTATATTATAACTCAAATTATAATATAGTTTTATTATTAGTAAAGTTCTTCAAAAGCTTTTAAAAGCTTTTATATTAGAATATTATAACCTTTCTACTTAATTAGTATATTATAATTATAGCTTTATCCTAAGGTATTTTTTATTATTAGTATTTCTTCAACTTTATATTTTTTATAAGCCTTACTATTTTCCTTAGTAGGAATTAAGATAAAATTAGAATATATATCTATATACTATTATAATAGTAATACGTTATCCTCTACTTACTTAATAGGATTAATATAGAATATTGAATCTATACTTATAAGGATATCTAATATAATATTTAGTAGGTTTAACATATTAATAACCTAGTATTTAGAAGTTATGTAATTGAATTTCTTATTCAGCTAATTTATTTTAATATATTCTAATGATAGCTATATTTTATTCTTAACTTAAAACTTTTTAGCTACTTATTATATTCTATTAATATCTATTTTATAATATTATTATATATATATTATTACTACTTAAATTATAGTAATACTATCTTTAAAATAAGATAAAAATACTAAAACCTATTTTAAACTAGAATAAGTAGTTTATTCTACTATTAGAAAGTATAAAATAAGTATAATATTAAGCTTATTTAAAGACTTATTTAGATTAATCCTAAAAACTAAAGAATCCTTATTATTTAATATTAACTAATATATAGTAAGATAGGCTAATTAGTCTAATTATAAGAAAGTAATATATACTTATAGGAATATTTAAATCTTAAGTATTACTTTCTCTATCTTACTTTCTATCTAAAAGTAGAATAATTTAAATAATAATTACTATATTCTAATTAACTAATATAATATTATCTAAGAAATACTAATTTAATCTAAACTATAATTAGTATAAATTAATATAAAAAAGCTATAGAATTATTACTATATATTTTAGAACCTTTTTATATAAACTTTAATAGCTCTAAATATTATAACTTCTAATAAGATATATTGAAATAGTTAATTCATAATTATAATTAAGAATTTAAAATCCTTCTTTCTAATAAATAGTAATTTTATTATAAAGTTAATAGAAATCTATAATTAAAACCTATCAGGAATTAGTAAGAATTATAATAAATTCTAGTAGTACTTATAGCTTTTATATAAGTATTAATAGATTCTATAAACTTAGATAAAATATTCAATATCTCTTAATATGAGAATAGGTACGGCACAGAGTCTGCCAGTCGGTCATGCAGGGATTATGTAAGGCCTAACCGCTCTATTTATATGCATTCGAGCGCTTCATTCTAGTTTGAATAGATCATACCTTTCAACAACCTACATTCAGACCACATACCGTGTTATTTGTTCATCACACTTAATATATTATCTTAATATTAATCTTATAAAAGTATTATAAATATTAAGTTAATATTAAAGTAGTTTAAAACTAAAGAATTATAAACTATTTAGAAAATTAAAGTTATTAGTAGCTTATATTTAGAGACTTAGACCTAGCCTTAGTATAATAGAATATTATCCCTCCCTACTATATAATTAACTATTTATATTTATATTAAAACTTCTAATAGGAATATCCTTACTACTTAGTAGATAGTTTCTAAGCGAATTCTATATATTAATATTACTATGATTACCTAATTCTATAGTATTAATAATATAATACTTTAGAATATAATATATCTATTTAATAATTTACTAGTAGTATACTAGTAGGTATATTCTATTTATATAACTTTCTCCTAATTTCTTTCTATCTATATATTATAAATTACCAGTACTAAGGAAGGTTTATTTTTACTTTTAGAATTAACTTAAAGAAATTAAAAGACTTATATTAGGAGTTTTAGTTTTATTATATTATCTTAGCTTTATTAGGAAAAAGTATTAAAGTGTTTTATAAAGTAGCTTAAGTAATCTTTCAAAATAAAACTAAATTTTAATAAGATTTTAGTTTATTTAATTTATTACTTTAAGATAAGTCTTAGGCTTATAAAGTATTCTAAAGTTTTATAGTTAAATAAAATAGTAAATAATCTTGCTATACTTTATAACTTTACTAATTATACTTTTAGATATAATACAACTACTAATAGCCTTTTATTATAAATTATATAATTCTATTAGGTTAAGGTAAATTTAGTTAAATAATAAATAACTAGTTATAATATACTATTCCTATCTTTTTATAAGAAGTAACTACTTAATATTACTCCTAAATAATCTACTTCTACTACTATATATCATTCTAAATCCTATTATATTATAACTAGTTCTAAAATAAAAATAAGTTTAAATATTTTAAATACTTATTAATATATAATATCTTGATAAAATAATACTCCTTTTTGTATTAACTATATAAGGAGTCTTATTAAGCTAGAGAAATAGTTAACTTAGTTATAATAGAAGTTTATAAAGCTAAAGAAGTTCTAAATACTATAGATACTCTCTAGGATTTCTTTTTCTTATATAGCTTTAACTTCTTTAGAGTTATAATAGATATTTTTCCCTACTTTAATAATAGAACCTAAATATTTAATTTATTTTATAGAGAATTCATACTTCTCTAAATCAAAATATGAACTAGCTTTCTATAACTACTTAAGGATTTATTTAACTTTATCTTTATAATTACTTTTTACCTTATAACTATAAATAAAGATACTATCGAAATAAGTTATAATAAAGTTATTAAAAATACTTCAAAATATATTATTGATATAGTACTAAAATATTATAAATATACTTATTAACTTAAACAGAATAATAAACTATTTAAATAAGCTGAAGTATATCTGAAAAATAGTTTTATATTTATCCCTTTTTATAATCTAAATCTTATAAAAAGCTATTTAGATATCTACTTTTATAAACTATATTATTTTGAATAATAAGTATAAGATCATTTTAATTAATAGTAAGGAGTAATAGTTATAAGTACTAATAGTATTAAAAGCTTAATAATCTATTTAAAACTACTATTTTCCCCTAGGTTTTTTAATAAGGAGGATAGGTATCCTAGCTATAGATAAACTAATTTAGATCTAATCTTTATCTATTAAGTTTATAACTTAATATTAAACTTTAAAGAAGTATTCTTTTAGTATATTATAAAGTAGCCCTTATAGTAAATCTAGTTTAATATTATCTAAATCTTTCTTAAAATAAATATAATAATTAAGAAATTTCTAGTAAGGTGGGAGGCTAGAGGCTTTATCCTTATTAAATAAGTCTATAAAAAAGTATAAATAGTTAGTAATAGAAATATTAGCTATTTCAATATAACTAGTAATATAACTACTAGAGCTATGTTAATCTATATTAAATTAGTTACTAGTTATTTATGTCTTCTTTCTTTTAAATTAGAAGATATTATAATTAGTAATTTAATAAGATTTATAAATCTATCTATATATATTTCCTTTAGTATATTACTAATAGTTTAAATAGTTAGACTACTAATTATACTTGTTTTTAACTTATTCCTCTCAAGATTTAAAATAACCTTTCTATATTATAACTATAGTTTCCTCAGAATAGCTAGATATATTATCTTTAGGACTATATAGAATAAGGTTTTAAATATCTAACTATTTAGGTTAATATATATTCTAATTGTTCTAATAATACAAGTTTCCTAGTTAGTATTTGGAATAATACCTAACTAATATAGTTATAGTAATATAATTAATATGAGATCTTACTATTATATAAACTTCTTACTAACTATTTTATAATAATTATAACTATTATTAATCTAAATAGAAATAAAAGATTTATTATTTATTAATATAGGGACTAAGAAGGATAACTTATCTATCTATTTCTATATCTCTTTAGTTCTATTTATTACTATAATATTATTATTAGTAGGTATACTGACCTACCCCCTAGGGAGTTTTTTCTAGAAAGCTAGGCTTTTTCCTTATTATTTATAATCTTTTTATCTAATTATAAAGTTTAAATATTAATATCAGAAGTTACTAGTAAGTAGATAGGGTATAGCTTATATTTGATAATAAAATAATCTTTAGTATTATAATATATATAAATACTAGCCTATATATAAATTTATATAATTAAAGAGTCTACTTAATAAGCTTTATATATACTTAAAATAAGAGTTTACTAAAACCTACTAGTTATAACTACTTATTTATTTAACTTTTTATAATAAGAAGGAGTAGTATTATAGTAGTATTATATTAGTATTAGAATAGCTTAAGTTATTCCTATACTTATTATCTATATATCTTTATTCTAATTAACTATTAGTTCTAATTACAATAAAAATTATAACTTATTATAATTCTATAACTCTATATTAAAAGTCTTAAAGTCTATTATAATTATATAATAATACTAAGTTATAATATAATAGTCTATCTAATTAATATTTTAGTTAATAGTAATTATTTAAATTTAATAAGAAAAAGCTAGTTAGAAGTAATTTAATTATATATCTCTTACTTAAAAATGTCTATAAAAATATATTAATAAGACTACGTAGTACGCCTAGCAACTAGCCGGCTATAGCTACCAAGGTACTAAAAAGAGTTTTTAGCTAAAGGATCATAACTTAAATCTTTTAAGTAATAGTTTATATAGTAATATAAACCCTACCTATATATCTAAACCTTTCCTAGTCAAAGTTTTTAACCATACTCTTACAATTCTATTACTTCTACTCAATTTTTTAAATAACTAATATAGGTAAGGATATTAGGTAGTAACTATTTTTACAGAAAACAGCTACCCTATAGGCGTAGACCTAACACAAGCCTTAATAAACTTTAATAATTAATACTTAACTTATTGAAGTATATAATAAGACTACTAGTACTATACTATACTATTACCAGGAATTAGATAAGCAAAGCGATAATAATAATAAGATAGTAACCCTAGGGGAAAATACTTCTAAAAAGAAATACCTCCTATATACCACTTAAAACGAATTAAAGCCTAGTATTAACACAAGCTTTCGCCAATAATATACTGAAGAAATTAAAAATAGATACTAATTAGATAACTTTATATAGGATGCATCTTAAGGAAAAAAATACCTCCCTCCTAATATAAAAAAAAGAAATAGAATAACTTTTATTATACTTCTTAAATCTAAATAGTTACTAAATCCTTAGTAACTAATACTTAGATTTAATAAGTAATCCTAAGTATTATTATAACTACTATTCCCACCTAGATTAAACCTAATAAGTATTATAAGTAAAATACTTAAAACTATATAATTCTAGATAGTAATATACTAAGAGTAGATATAGAAATAGTAGGAAGCCTATAAGGAGTAGATTATAACTTTTATCTAATAGCTAGCTAAGCGATTAGTAATACCTAAACTACCTAAAGATTAAGAAAAACTACCCTTATATAACTATAGAATAATAAAAGAAGAATTTATAATTAAATAAATTAATAACTAGATTATAGCTATTAAAAATAGCTATTAAATCTAGCTAAGTAGTATAGTTAACTAGTAGATCTAGTAGGCATTTATAAAATTAGTATTCTAATTCTAGGTAGAATAGAGAAACCATAAGGCTAGCCTAGAAAACAATCCTATCTAAGCTAACTTTATTATATTTATTCGCTAATAATATATTAACCTAGAGATATAAAAGAAATTATATAAATAGAAGCTTAAAGAAGTATAATAAAGAAAATACTAGTTATTTATATAGTATTATACTAAGTAGTTAGTACTATACTAAAACCTAAGTATACTTAGATTTAAATAGAATAAGAAAGAAGTTTTTATCTATTTTTATTAATTATACTTAGGTTTGAAAAAGGAAATAGAGAGACTTAAAATCCTAATCCTAAAAACTAAAGATATTATAATAAAAGTTAAAAAACTATAGGAACTCTAATAGTACTATACTAATAAACTAATATAAAATAGGGGATATAAATATCTATATATAAACTTATAGCCTTTCCAACTACCCCCACCCTTATAAATAATAGGATAAATAGGACTATCAACTCTATTAATACTAAATAGTTAGTAGTAGGATACTAATAAATTAGATAACACTACACCCACCCCAAACTAGAAAACTATATATATATTAACTATACTATAAATTATAAGGGCTTACTTCTTATACAGTAAAACTAAATATAAAACTATAAACTATAAGAATAAGGCGGGTATAAATAAAATACTAATAGCTACCTAAAAGTAGAATACTATAAGGTTTCATACTTTAATATAAACTATTAATACTAACTTCTATATTAAAAAGTCCTAGAGAAATAAGTAGGCGTAAAGATAGAATTAATAATCTTTATACTAATTAAAGAGTTAGTCCCTATAGGGAAGATAGCTAAAAACTTAGTAATTATTCTCTAAAATATTAAAAAAAAAGAAATAAAAATAAATATAGATTTATACTTATAAATTAATCTTATTAGTAAGTAGCTAGCTATATTACTAAGACTAATTTTAGCTAAAATAACTATACTTATTTTAAAAAGGTTTAATAATTTAATATTAGAACTAGAGAAGTTATACTAGTTAATATTTTTCTTTATAGATTTAAATAGTTACTTATAGAAATTATACTAGTTATTCACTAATACTTATTAATTAGAAAGATATATAGACTTCTTATTAAAATAATATTCTATAAACTAGGAAGGTATTATAATAGACACCTAGATAAATACCTAGCACTATAAATATATATTTATTATTAAGCTAGAAATATTTATATAAGAAATTATTAAGAATAATAAGATAACCTATATACTATATATTAATAAAGTAGGAAAGAATCTTAAGGCTTATATAGAAATACTTAGAAAAAGGGATAAAGTTATTATAACTATAGATATTTTTAAAAAACTTATAAGTAAGTAAGAAGTATTTAATAAAGTTATAGCAAAGTCTATCTTAATCCTTAAAGACACTAAATATACCATCAAACTAAAACTAAATAAGAAATTACCTTACAAACCTATATATCTATTAAATAAGTAGTAATTAGAAGAGTTAAAAATATATATTACTAAGAACCTAGTGAATAGATATATATAACTATTTATAAGCAAAATAGGCATACTAATCTTTTTCATCCTAAAAAAAATAGTTCCCTATATTTCTATATTAACTATAGAAGCCTTAATAAAGTTATAATTAAGAACTATTACTTATTACTACTAATTAGTAAGCTCTTAGATAGACTCTAAAAAGTAATATAGATTTCAAAAATCAACCTTAAGAATACTTATCACTATATTAAGATCAAGCCAGAAGATCATTAGAAGATAGTATTTAGGACACAATACAGTCACTATAAATATATAATAATACTATTTAGTCTTATTAATATACTAGCAACCTTCTAGGTATATATTAACTATATACTTACTAGCTTAATTAATATATACTATATAATATATATAGATAACATTATAATATATACAATAAGTATTAGAAAAGACTATATTAAAACGCTACTACAAATACTCACTAAACTATATAAAATATATCTTTTTACTAAACTTTCTAAATATGAATTCTATATAGAAAAAACAAATTTTCTAAGCTATATAATTACTTAAAAAGAAGTAAAAATAGACCTAGTAAGAATCCAAACTATTACTAAGTAGAAGCTACTAGAAATATTCAAAAAACTTTAGGTATTCTTAGGTTTCTATAACTTCTACTATAAATTTATTACTAATTACTTAAGAGTAATAATACTACTTATAGTACTTCTTAAAAGAAAAACAAAAAAGAAAGTCTTCTTATAACTAGAAAGTATAAAATCTATATTCTTAATACTATAAAACACCTTCTACTTAACAATTATTCTCTAGTATTAAAACCCTATTAAGAATACTAAAATAGAAACAGATATATTATAGTAAGCAATCTCAGGTATCTTATTACAAAAAATAGAAAAATAATAATAACTAGTCGCCTACTACTCTAAGAAGCTTAGTAAAATAAAGCAAAAATAAAGAATAAGCTAATAAGAGCTACTAGTTATTATTAAAAGCTTTAACTACTAAAAGTATTACTTAATAAGATTTTTAAAGAAGTTTATAATCCTAATAAACTATTAAGCCCTAATAAGTATTATTATAATACTAACACAGGACTTTTAGGGAAAACTTACCTACTAGATTTATAAACTCTTAGTATTTAACTTTAATCTAAAATACTAGCCTAAAACTACTAACCTAATAAATAGACTATCCAAACAGCTAGACTATATAAAAAAAAATAGAATATTATAATATACTACTAATCCTTATAAACAAACTATAACTCACTAAGCTATTATTAATAGATACCTACTAGAAAGTCACTAAAACTAAAAGAAATTTAGAATTAATAAAAACTTTTACTTAGATAATATAGATATAGGAAAAATACTTTAATATAAAAGTTAGACCTAGAAGCAGAAAATACTTAACCTCCTAAAAGTATTACCCTAATAAAGATACTAGAAATATAACAATAATTATAACTATAGTTACTTATAGTAAAAAAAACATATAGGATAATAGAAAACACCTAGCAAGTACTAGTAGGCAAAAAGAACTCGTAAGAAACTAGAATTATTATTCTAATACAATATATCTTATATTTAGTAGTAAGAAGTCTTATAAAAAACAAAATAGTATATTCTATAAAGAATTCTAAAAATATCAAACAAATTATTAAAAAACTATAGACTTATAATAAAAACTACTAAATATATATAGAAAAAACTTAAAAAATAACTAGTAGCTAGAAAAGCTACTTAGTAAATATAAAAAAGATACTCCTCTTCTAAAAAAAACTAATTATACTTAATATAAAATCCCTAAGATATAAAATCATTCGCCTATACTACAATAAAAGTAAGGCAAACTATATAAATACTAATAAGACTTATAACTTTATAAAATAAAACTTCTATTAGAATAATATAACTATAAATATATAAGACTATATAACATCATATTAAATCTATTAAGAAATCAGAATACTAAAACATAAACTATATAGCTAGTTATAGTTTCTATCTATCCTAATAGGATTATTTTAAGAAGTTAATATAGACTTTATTATAAGATTTCTAGAAAATACTTACCGAGATAGCAATATATATAATACTATCCTAATTATTATAAATAGGTTTATAAAATTCATAATATTTATTCTAATAATAAAAAAGATAATAGCTATAAAACTAGTAGTAATACTTTATAAAAAAGTAGAATATTAATTTAATATTCTAGAAAGTATTATTAACAATAGAGACAAACTATTTATAAACTAATTTTAAGAAGAGTTTATAGTAAAACGACTAATTAAATAATAACTATTAATAGTATACTACTTATAAATAGATAGTTAAATAGAACAAACATACTAAACATTAAAACATTACTTTAGAATATTTACTAGAAGTTTACCTACTATCTAAACAGTATAACTAAGAAAAGCTATATTCATATATAATAATAATAAATATAATACTACTAAGTACTTACTAATAGAAAAACTATATGGGTTCTACCTAAAAATAGTTAAATATATAGTAAAAAAAAACCTAATAATATAAAGCATCATAAAACAGGTTACTTATATCAACCAAATATATCGCCAAATAGCAAAAGATTAATAAATAATAGTTAAAAACTAAGTAAAAATATATAACTCAAGATATCAACCACATATATATAATCAGAGAATAATTATCAAACTATCAACAAAGAACTTCAAGTTTAAATATAAGAAGTTAGTATTAAAATATATTAAAGTCTTAATAATAAAGAGGAGAGAAGAATAAATATATAAAATATATCTACTAGAATAATACTACTAGATATATAATATTTTCCCTATTTCCTTATTTAAACTATAGATAGAATAACAAAAAAATACTAACAACTAAGCCATCCTCTTTAAACTAGAAGATAACTTTATAGAATAAGAAGTAGAAAAGATTATAAAAAAATAAGGAGATAGAAATAATAAATACTTCCTTATAAAATAAACTAAATAGCCTATAGAATATAATATATAAGAAACTATAACTAACCTAAGTAATATATAGGAAGCTATTTAGAAATTTAAAAAAATAAACAATTTAATACTATAAGAAGTAGGATAATTAGTATAATATTAATACTAAATACTTAGTAATAATATCCTAAAAAAAAAAGAGAAACAATTCTATTAACTATTTAAATAGCTTAAATATTATTCTAAAAAACATATCTTTAAACTAGAAAAAACTAATATATTTTAATAACAACTCAACTAGTATATATAAATAATATAATCTTTATACCTAAAGCTTAGGCGTATTCTTATAAAAATATCCCTAACCCCTTTTTACAAATATAGTAAAAATAATAAGCACTATAAGCATAATAAGTACCATAAATATAATAAGTACCAAAAGTATAGCAACCTACTTAGCAGTAAGAGCTCTCTTAGTAATTATAATCTTCTTTATTAGAATAACCTTCTTAAAAATAGTAGTTTTAAAAATAATAGACTTTCTAGTAGTAAACTAATAGCTACTAGATATAGAAACTATAGGAATAGATAGAATAATATTAAAATAAATTTTATACTTCTTAATAAGAAGTCCCTCTACTTAAATACTATCTACAGCTTCTCCTTTAATACTAAGTAAAATAATATTATTAGGAGTAAGGTAATACTAAGGGCTTATTAAGTAGATTTTAATAAAAAAAACATAATTACTTATAATAAGTATAGTAATATTATCTTTACTATTAGTATAATAAGAAAGCTATAAAAAAGTCTCTAAAACCTTAGATTCTCCACTCTTATTATTATCTTAATTATTACTATTACTTTTACTTTTACTAGTAATAGATAATAGTAAACTAAAGGTATATATATAATAAAATATAGTAATATTAGACTTATAAAAAATAAAATAACTACTAGTAATAGTAATAAGATATTTAAGTATATTATACTTAGAATATTTAGCAAAATAATAGTAAAAATTATTATTAAATTAGAATAATCTTAAAATAGTAAGAATTTTAATAGTTTTAAGTACTAAAGTATAATAAAGTATATTAAAGAAATAAATAAGCTACTTTTCTAAAATAATAGCAGGACTATTATTACAAAAATAAATAAGCTATATAGTAGATAGTTAGTAAAATACCTCTTCTATAAATCTTAGAATATTAAACTATCCTATTAATTAATAGTAATAATAAGATAAATATTTAGCGAATTTATAGTAATAAGATATATAATATTTAAATACTAACAGATAACTAATATCTCCTAAAAGATAAGATATTCTATACTAAACTTCTTCTTCTATATACTTATAAGAAAGTTACGAATAATATCACCTATATATTACTATTTTACTAAAACCTTAATAAAAGTATAGAATAACTTACCTTTATACTTAGGAGTCAAGGCCTTTCACTCAAGTATTTAGCAATAAATAATAATTTAGTTCTAGGTTACTTAAGTAACACTATACAACTTAAATAGAACCTAAATAGTAAAAGTTAATAAAAATAGCGAATATATAACAAAAGAACGACTTATACTACAATATTTCTACTTATTCTTTTCGTAAAAAACATACTTTAGCATATAATTACTAATAATATAAAGCAGCCTTTCCATATCAAAATAAAACAATAATAGATAACTAAAATAGGATAAGTAGTTACCAGGCTCTAGACATAAGAAACCCTTATCAAAAACTTCTTTACTATTATAGATAAATATTTAGAAAATAGTAGTAATAATAGTAATATAAAACATCATTAGGGAATATATAGTATATAAACAACAAAAAAGAAAAAAAAAAGAAAAAAGAGAAAAAATAGCAAACTAGGAATAACTAGTAAGATAATATAAAAAAATATTAGAAAGATAAAAATAATACAAACAAAAAATCAAAAAATAACAAAATATATATAAAAGAAGTAGACAACACTTACTAAACACATAATAAAATAATATAAAAGACTATAATAGAATCAAAAAATTATTCCTACTAAAACAATACTATAAAATTCAAAAACATCAACATATCACTAAGATAATAATAAACATATTCACAAACAACAGAAAGAACAACAAGACACCAATAATAAGAATAATAAAAATTAATTCTATTATTCAAACCACAAAAAATCACTTAAACAAACAATAATACTATAATAGAATAATTATAAACATCAAAAAAACATTTAGCATAATAAACAATCAGCAATAATACGTAGGCTTCATAATAGATATTAAGGAATATATAATTATAACCTTAAGGACTAAGGTTCTTAGAGGGGGGGATAGTTATAAAAATATATTAATAAGACTACATAATACGCCTAGTAACTAGCTAGCTATAGCTACTAAAGTACTAAAAAGAGTTTTCAGCTAAAGGATTACAACTTAGATCCTTTAAGTAATAATCTATATAGCAATATAAACCCTACCTATATATCTAAACCTTTCCTAATTAAAACCTTCAGCCATACTCTTATAATATCCTCCTACTTATTTTATAGCTAATTCAAATTTAATAAAAAACTTAATAAATATCTATTTAAATTCTTAATAGAAGTAGTAAATCTTCTTAAAAACCTAAGTATTATAATAAGAATTCTTATAATATTTAGTAAAATACTAAAAGAATATATTAATATTCTAATTATATTAACACCTATATATTATATAAAAATTACTAATTTATATCTAAACTTTAAATAATACGTTTATTTATAAGTACTATTAGAAATCCTTTAATCTTTTAATAAAAACTTAATTAACTTCTAATTTATACTATATAATTATCCTCTATATAAAAAAGTAGAAAGTATTATTATTAAAAGAAGTACTAATAGAAAGTAGTTTCTTTTTTATATAAAGTATTTATATTACTTATAGGACGATTTTATAGCTTTTTCAGAACTATATAAGGGTTTTTTTAAAAAATTAGTTTTTATTTTCTATTAAATTAGTCTACTATTAGTCTATTAGAATTCCTATTAGGAATTCTATAATATTAATATCTATTACTATTCTTTATTATCTTCTATTTCTTTTATATAGTCTACTATTTATTATTAAGTTAAATTTATATAAAAAGTTTATTAATATTAGAAACTAGCTATAAGAGATACTTTAGTAGTATTTTAATAGTATTATAATAAATTTAAAGAGTTTATACTTAAGGTGAAAACTCTTTACTAGATTAATAAGTAGTAGTTATATAGAGTCCTAATAGTAATATCCTATATAAGTCCTAAGGTTTGGGTTTGTAATTCGTTAGAAGATTAGAAGACTTCTAATAAATCTTATAACCTAGCCTATTTTTTAAAGTCTAGACATAAATTAGTAACTTTAATATAATATAAAAGCTTTAATATAATTAGAATATTAAGATATTTCTCTAATATCTTACTAAGTATTATAAGACTTTTTATTATAATATTTAGACTCTTAAAGGTTGTACTACTTCTAATAGAAGTCTAGATAGATATTTACTAAATTCTTTATAAAATTCAAATTAGCTATAACATAAATAGAGGGATATTCTTAAGTAGGAAATATCTAAATAAATTACTTCTAACTAATTCTTTCTCACTTAATTCGATAGTTATTACTAACTATAGTATTAATTATACAGACTACTATACTACAGTCTAATATTACTATATAATTATAATATATTTTAAATTCTTTAATATAGAATTATAAAACTATAGTACGCTATAGTATCTGTTTTAGTTAGAACTTATAGTTAATTAGAATAAAGATATATAAATAATAAGTATAGAAGTAGCCCAAGTTATTCTAATATTAATATAATATTATTATATTACTACTTCTCTTTATTATAAAAAGCTAAATAGCTAGGTAGTTATAACTATTAAGCCTTAGTGAACTCTTATTATAAATATATATAAGACTTAATAACTAGACTCTATAGTTATCTAGATATATATATAGATTAATATTTATATATATTATACTATTAAAGACTATCTTAATACTAAGTATAAGCTATGCTTTACCTACGTATTAATAACTTCTAATACTAATATTTCAACTTTATAATTAAATAAAGGAATTATAAATAAAAAGAAAACGCCTAGCCTTCTGGAAAAAGCTACTTAAGGGGTAAATTAATATGATTATATATCATAATGTTGTAAGAATATATAATACTAAAGAAATATGAAGATAAATAAATAAGCCGCTTTTCTAATTACTATTCTAATAAATAATAAGTCCTTTATTTCTATTTAAACTAATAGTAATTACAATTATTATAAAGTAGTTAGTAAGCAGTTTATAAGATAGTAAAACATTATATTAATTATATTATTATAGTTCTATTAATTAGATATTATTTAAAATACTAATTCGGAAACTTATATTACTAAGATAGTTGGAATATCTATTAATTTTAATAAATAAGTATGTAAAGCTTTATTTTATATAACCCTAAGAATAGTAAATCTAGTTATTCTTAAGAAGTTATAGTTATAATATAGAAAGATTATTCTAAATCTTCAAAAGAATAAGATGCGAAAAGATATAAGTAGTAGTTTTACTATTTAAACTATTAATAATATATTAAGAGAAATATAAATAAATAGATTTCGAAGTTCTATTAAATTACTAATTATAATAATTTCTAATCTAAGAGAGGAAAGGTATGAGTAATTAGTAATTAATTTCATATAAATTAATACAGCCCTAGTAGGTATATTACTAATGACTTTAAAATAACTTGTTTTTATATTACTTATTATTTATTCCTTTTTTATAGACTTATTTAATAATAATAAGACTTCTAGCGTTTTATCCTACTAAAAGTCTCTTAACTATTATATTTACCTAAAGAAAAACCTACATAAAATAAAACTAGACTTAATATAGGGATTATCTTATAATATATTAAGAGAATACCTCTTGAAGGTTTAATATTACATTAAAGACTTAATAAATAAGGATGAGATTTAAGCTAATTTATTCATCACTAAAGTTTTTGTTTTCTTTATTAAAAGTTTCAGACAAAAGTAGTAGTTCTATATAGATTATTATACTTTTGATACTAATAGTATTTGTATTTATTATCTTTTATTACTAATTAAAGAAATATTATACCTATTCCTTAAAGCAGGATAATTTATAAAAACTAATATTCTTATATCTTTCTATAAGATTTATATTATAGAGAGTGATAAATATAAAATTGTTTTTCAGACATAATTTTACCTGTTTAAATACCTTATTACCCCTTTTAGACTAATAAGTATATTTATAATATTTAAATATTCTATTAATAATATATTTTAAAGCATTCTTAATAACTTTATTATAACTTATATAAACAATATCTTTATCCATAGTTATAAATTAAAGAGTAAATATACGAATAAGGTTAAATAAGTCTTTAAATAATTATAAAAGCTAATTGATATTTAGATCTGGAGAAATAAAGGTTTTCTAGAAAATAAACTATATATCTACGTTTTATTATTAAGGTGGAAAAGGATATTTATTATAATTCTAAAAGACGTGAGACTATATAGAAAGAAGAAGCCTAAAAGAATATTTATAATATCTAGAGTTTCCTTATTTTACAAATTCCTATTATAATTTAATTAATTATTTCTCTAGTTTAATAGAGCTTCTCATATAGTTAGTATAAAGGAAATACTATTTTACTAGGATACTATATACTAATAGGTATTAAAAGTATTTAAGTTTATTTTTTTCTTGGAATTAGTTATAGTTTAATAGAACTTAGAATAATATATAGTAGTTAAAATAGATTACTTTAGGGTATTATAAAATAGTTATTTTGTAGAAGAAGATAGGGATAATATATTATAACTAATTACTTACTATTTAATTAGACTTATTCTAATTAAATAGAAATATATTATATATAATAAGATATTATTAGTAATTATATTATATTAGAAAATATAAAAGGTAAAGCTAAAAATAAAATAAAACTATTTACTATTCTTTCTAACTATGAAGCTTTAGAATATTTCATGAGTTTTAAATCTATTTTAAAGTAATAAATTAAATACGTAGATAGTTTATTAGAATTAAGCTCTATTTTGGAATATTATTTAGATTAATTTATGAAGTATCCTCATATTCTCTGTTAATAGAATTGAGATAATTCAATAGAATGAAGATTTCTAACATAAGTCTTTCAATTTCTCTAAGTTAATCTTAAAAAAAAGAATACATTCTCTCTCATATTTCTAATTTATAGTATATAGAAAGAAAGAAGTTAGAAAGAAGTTATATAAATAGAAGATACTTATTAATATAATATTAGTAAATTACTAGATAGATATATTATATCTTAAAATACTATATTATTGATACTATAGAATTAGGTAATTGTAACAATGTTAATATATAAGATGTATTTGGAAATAGTCTACTAAATAGTAAACATATTCCTACTAAATACTATAATATAAATATCAACAGCTAATTATATAATAGAGAGAAATAGTATTCTATTATATTTGAATTAAGTTTGAATTCCTTAATATAAGTTACTAATAACTATAATCTTCTAAATAATCTATTTCTTCTTAACTTTAAGTTATTCTAATATTTATTTAAAATTTTTGGAATTTTTGTAAGACTAGTTTTAAAATAATATATTAAGAGATATTAAATACTTCATCTTAATATCTAATATGTACTAACATTAATAAGAGCTAGGAGTATTATTAAAGCTTATTATAATCCCTATTAACTCTTAATAAATTCTAATTATATTCTTTTTAACTTTGTAATACCTACTTGACGTAGTAGTTTAACGTCTAGCTAATTCTTACTATTTTACGGTAAGAAGAATAGGTTTTAATCCTGCGGCAGTCAAGTGCGCCTAGTAGTTATAGACTTTCTAGTTATATAAATTAAGTATAGTAACTAGTACCAGCTACTAGTTCTTACTAATAGCTATTAGAATAATTAGTAACTATTAATAGCTAGTAATAGGTATTACTAACTAGTAATATTAATATTATATAATAAATAGTTATAATCCTTAATAGAATAATTTTAATAGATAGATTTAAACTTTCCCTATTTATTAGATATTATATTAACTAATTATATTTACTGCTAAAAAGTCTTTCTATTTAAATAGTTCCTCAGAATTAGTAGTATCTATAAAGTAAATAAGGTAAGAGCTAATAATTGTAAAGAGCTAGACCTAGGCTTATTTAACTATAAGTAGTATAAAATACTATTTATTTAGAATTAAGGGGTAAAGGAGAAGTTTTTACGAATACTTAGAAAAGTCTATATATATAGTATTACTTAGGTTTTACTAGGGTTTTACTTAGATAGGAGGATTATTATTTAATATGTAGATATAATTCTAGCTAGTTATCTAGGTATAATTTATAATATTACCTCCTTCCTCCTCAGTTACTACTTAGTTATAAGCTATAAGTTAGATTCCTATTATTATTTATTATTAGTTTATTTATCTCTTTATATTATTCTAATATTATTATATTTATAATAGTATTAACTAGTTCTTATATGAGGTTTATTTATTTTTCTTATTTTATAAAGACTTCTTAGTAATACTTTCTACTTATTCAATATATCTTTATAATAAGAATATTTTTAACTAACTACTTAGCCTTTCTATTATTATTTACTAATAGTAGTTACTAGTTATTAATAATTACTTACTTAAGTAGGAGATTAGTAGTAACTTTCTAGAAGATATTTATATAGAACTATAAGTAGATAGACTTTAGTATATCTAGCTTAATAATATATAGTAATAAAACTTTTACTATTAGATACTTATAGTATAATTAAACTAGTATCTAGTTTAGCTTTAGTAACTTATAGTTAGAAATATTTAGCTATATTTTATTATTAACTTAGTACTAATTAGTAGGAGATTAGGTCTTATTTATTTAGACTTCTAATTTCTACTAAACTATTACTATTTTAGTATAGATATGAATTATTATTAATTATATATTTTTAACTAATTTATAAGTAGTATTTTCGCTATTATTAAGTATTAATATTACTTGTTTAATTATTAGGATAGGGTTAATATAATAATTATAATCTATAAAGAAAAGTATTATCCTTATAGTATTATACTATTAGTTATAAAAAGCTAGTTATATAATAAGTAGTAAGTTACTTCAATCGTTTTATAATTAGTATATAAATACTTTTAAAACTATTTAGATTTCTTAATTATACTACCTTAAAGTCCTATCTATTTAAAAGTAATAACTAGTATTTAATAGATATATAATACCTATTAGGTAATAGAATTCTTTCTAGAAGTAACTTATCTAGTTAGAACTTCTATTACTTATAATAAAGTATAGTATATTATAGAACTTATAATAATAATTAAAGAACTATTAGGTATAAGTTTCTCCTCCTATAGTATCTATCTTTTTTAATATAAGAGCTTTATTTATTTAGTTTATAATAATTTAGAAGTAATAGCTATTTTAATTTTTGATGAAAAGTAAGTTAATAATAAAGTCTACTAATAGATCTAAGTATAACCTATTAGGTATTAAAAAGGCTTTTAGGAAACTCTTCTTTACTTACTTCTAAATATAGATTTCCTTATATATATTATAGTTATATATAAACTAGTAGATGTTTTAGGATTATCTAGACTATAAGAACTAATAGTTTATAATATCTAATATACTATTATACTTTAAGTATTTTATAGGAGAAGAGTTATATAATTCTTATATTAGTTTAATCTTAAGCTTATTCAGAGGGTTATTACTATTCTTACTATTTAATATATATAGTTTATCTCTAAAAGTAAACTATCTTATTATATTAAAAGAATATTTAGTAATTTAGATTTTAATATAGAAATTAAAGGGAAAGTTATATTCTTCCTATTAGATTATTATAAAGACTTATTAGTATAAGGGGTTTTTCTTAGTAGTATAATTCTTTATTTCTTATAGATTTAATTTCCCTTTAAAGATCTAAGTATTAGTAATACTTATATATTTTATTTGGAGTATTATAGATATAGTAGTATTCAGGATAATTTATATTACTTATTCTTATTACTTCTTATTATCCTATTCTTTAGAAGTATCTTATTCCCTTTTAGAAAGAATATTAGAAGTTACTATTTAAATATTTAGTTAGTATTTAAAATAGAAGTTATATTAAGATAATTCTTCTATCTACTAATTCTATTTCTTAGTAGGTTACTATTTATTTATAAAATATTTAAAGTTTTTATAATTAGTAAGGATTTTAAACTTCTTAGTACTTTGAAGTTCTACTTTGTATACCTATAAGTAAGCTAGTATTAAAAGGAATTCCTTATTATAAATAAAAGAGTTAAATTCTATAGGAATTAGATATTAGGAGTAGAAAGCTATTAGGTATTTTATTCTAGTTTTATTATTCTAAATTAATATATTATTTAGAGTAAATCTAGAGTAATTAGTCTTTATTATAGTTAGGATATTAGGGTTAAATATCTATAGAATTAGCTTTATAATAAAAAAGTATTTTAATATAAAGAAGGCTTTTTACTACTTTAATTTCTGATTAAAAAATATATACTTCTAGATTAGATAGTTTAGAAGTTCTATAATAATACTATACTATAATATAAAGACTTCATAGTGGTTTATAAATCTAAAGAAATTATAAATACTTTTTAATCACTTAAAAAATAGCTAGTCAATAATAGTTTCTAATTTCTCCAATTGATATAAGAAGTTTTTCCTAGTCAATATAATAAATCTAATATATTTAATTATTATAACAGAGAACTTATACTTCTTAGGATTTAGTTTTAATCTTATATTAATAAGATAATTTAATATCTAATAGACGTTTTCTTTATATTCTTATTATATACTACTAATATGAATAAAGATATTATTAATATATATTATTATAAAGTTATTTAGGAACTATTATAAGTAACTATTAATATACTATTAGAATATAGTATGAATACTAAAAAACTTTAAAGAAATATACTATCTATTTAAAACGATTATAATATATCTAAAAAGCTATTTTTTTCCTAATCTATTTTATTAATCCTAATTTTATAGAATATAGTAATAATATTAAGTTTAGTATACTAATAAGTTATAGTAAGTCTCTAGAAAGTTTTGAATATAAAAGGAAAAGAGTAATAGTTTTTCTTTATATTTATATTAAAAGTTCTATAATCTATATAGAAATATATCCTTCTATTTAGTTTCTTTATAAAAAGAACTAGAGTATTAGTAGAAGAGCTATTTATTTTAATAAACTTCTTATTAAGTAAGTTTTCTAAAGTCTTCTTAAGCATTAGAAATTCTTTTTATAATATATTACAAAAAGACTTTCATAGGAAATTAGATTCTTATTTTTTATTATTAGGAATTAGTAAAATATAATAGTTTATCTCTAGTTAGTTAGGGGGTAGTTAATATACTATATTTAAAGAGAAGAGATCTAAGAATTCTCTTAAAATACTTATAAAAATATAATCATTCAAGTTTACTTCTATTTTTAGAGTTAATACGTTTTTAATATCTATTAGACTAATAGATAGAACTTAATAAAAGCTTTATATTTTACTAATATCCTATATAGTATATTAATAGATAAATATAAGTAAATTAATACTAAATAGGTAGATTAATTAGGTTTCTTTAAGTTTTACTAGTTTATTTTAGTATTCTAAGTAGGTTATTATCCTACTTCTCTTATAAGCTATCTATTAAGCCTTAGTATTATAAATAATAGAGTTATCTTCTATTTATAGTTATTTGAAATAGAAGAGTAATTAGAAATATTTTATAATGTAAATATAGATCTTCTATATATAATTACTAACTTTTAGTATTAAGATAACTATTTTCTAAGTATTACTAAGCAATAATCTAGTAGTATATTTTCTTATCTATCTTTTTAACTTATTAATTTATAAGAGGTAAAGGCTTTTTATAAACTAATATTAATAATAGTATAAATATTATAATCTATATCAATAAATATATTAATAGAACAATTTCTATTACTTTTAATTTAGATAGTAGTTAACTACTAGTTACTTACTTATTCTTTGTCTTATTACTTTCCTTATTTTATTACTTCTACTTCTATTAGCTTTAAGGCTTAAGTTTACTTTAGAATTACTTTTTTCTTAAATCCTTACTATTATTAAATAGGGGAGTATTATCCTCTTAGTTATTTTTAATATAAGCTATAGTAATTATAGTTTTTATAATTTTTATAATAGTTTTCCTATATCTCTATAATATATAGTTTTTATTAATATAGCTTTCTTTATTATATTTATAGTATTAATAAATATCTTAATAGTTTTTAATATATCTTTTAGGAGTAGAAGAAAAATAACTAGAGTTTTAATATTATAACTACTTTTTAATTATTATAGTTATTATTATATTACTTTTTATATTATAAATAGTAAGCTTCTAATAAGATAGTTAGTAATAAGTAGGTATTTTATATATATATTTAAGTTTCTAAGTTATATCCTAGGTTTTTAATAATTAGAATTTATATTTAATAAGAAAGTTAATTATAATAAGTAGTTTTTTAAACTAGGGAAATAATGTAGTTTCTAATATGGAGATCTAGATTATATCTAGCTATACATACTTTTTGATATTAATTAAAGTTTTCTTAAATTATAATAAGAAAATAGTTAGATAGTTATTTTTTTCTATTAGAAGCTTTATAGTTAAATAATAAAAAAGAATTAGTTATTGAGATTTAAGTAAACTTGATTAAAATAATTTATAAGATTATTTAAATTATAGGAGTTTTCTAGCTTTCTAGTTATATAGAAGGTTTTAACTAGTTACTAGGGATTAGAGTTTAAATAGAAATAAATTAAATATTAGTATTCTTAATTATTATTAAAAAGTAATAACTAATTTTAAGTTTAGTTTTTATCTATTAAATCTATATTTAGTATTCTTTCTACTTATCTATAAATTTTAAAATTAAGAGAAGAAGTCTTTTCTACTAATTAGTTATTAGTAGAAATATAGTAATACTATTAACTTTAGGGGTTAGTATTTCAATAGATATTATTCTAAAAGTTACTAAAGTATTTTATTATAAGTTAGAAGTATTTATTATAATAGTTATTTAGGGGTTACTATTTACTATAATATTTCGTCTTACTAATTTATATATAAACTTATTAATCTTCTAATAGAAGGAATTTAAAGTATATTATAAATATTATTAAAATAGTTTCCTTATAAGATTAATATTTATAGGGGTATTTTAGGGGGCTTTAATACTTTCTATTATGTCTTATATTAATTAGTTAGTTATTTCTTATATAGTATTATGTCTTAAAAACTTTATTTAATTAAGTTATATACTTAACTAATAAGCAGCTATATTTTACTTAGTATTATCTATATAGTAAATAAAACTAAATTTTAAATATATAAAAAGCTAGATTTAGGCTTATTTAACTATAAATAGTACAAAATACTATTTATTTAGAACTAAGGGGTAAAAGAAAAGCCTTTATGAATATTTAGAAAGGTCTATATATATAATACTACCTAAGCCTTATTAGGGCTTTACTTAAATAGGAAGGTTATTATTAGATACCTAGGTATAGCCCTAGCTAGTTATCTAAGCGTAATCCGTAATAATAACTAAGTATAACTACCTCTAAAAGGTCCTAGAGAAGTATATAACTTTAAATAGATTACAGATATTTAAGATAACTACTACTCTATTGATTTCTTAATAAAGCTACTATCTTTTAGAAAAAGAGGTTTAAGGTTCCTAATAGTAATTATAAATTAGCTTTTTAAGTATATCTAATAAGAAGTTACAATACCTATAATTTCTAAGATTTATATAGAAAAGTTCTAAGATACTTAATGGTAATTCTATAATTTCTCTATATCAATTATTATTATTATCTATAATCTAGATTAAATTAATACTATTTGGATGATATTATATTAGTTAATAATAATAAAATAATAATTATTAATATATTCTACTTTTAGATAGATAGTAAGATAGAAAGAGTATTATTTAACATTTCAATTTTCCTAAAAATATATATTACTATCTTATAATTAAACTAACTTATTTGTCTTACTATATACTAATGAATACTAAATAATTAGAATTCTTTAATTATTAAGATAAGTCTGAATAGACTTTTAAATAGGTTTAATATTGTATTTGTTTTATACTTTTCAATAGTAGAGTAAAGTACTTATTCTAGCTTAAGATAAACTTTAGTATTCTTATCTTACTTTAAAGATAATATTATCATAGCCTAAGTAGTAATAATATATATATAGTAATATAATAAAATTAGTATTAATAGAATATAGCAAATAGCTAAGAAGTTTTAAATTAGAAATAAAATATAATTATTACTATATTATATTAAAATACATTATTTAAAAAAGAAACTCAAATAAGTAGCTTCTAGATATTAGATTATTCATATAGTAAGCCTATTTACTATTATATTAGATATACCTATAGATATCTATTTAATATTTTATATTAATCTTATTAAATAGGTAGAGGATAGCCTATTAGTATCTTAATAATATATTCATATGTATTTTAATTCTATTTTAATCCCTATCAAAAAGGATAGTAAGGCTTAAGAAGAATATAGAGTTAAGTTAATACTAATAGTAAAATATACTTTGAAATAGAATTATACTTATAATAGATTAATTAAATAGAAGAATTATGATACTTCAGTATAAAGAGTCCTAATCAAGCTATAACATAATTTAAATTATAATATAGAAGTATTAGAAAGAATAATCGATTAATATTAATTGATTAATAATAAAAGGTTATATAGGCTAGAAATCAAGTAATATAATAAACCATAAGAAATATATATAGATTACTAAAAGACTTACTTCTGAAATATTAAATAAATAAATTAAATAAAAAGATTAATATTATCTTACTCCACCTTATATTTTGATAGTTCCTCCACTTCTGTATTATTATCTTATTCTTCTTCTCCCTCTTTATTAGGGATAATAATAAGTAATATTTATTTCAGGTTAGGATATTATTAATATTAATAGAAGCTAGTAATTATGTAATAATAGTAAATGGGCAAATTAGTATGAATAAAACTAAAGATATAGCTATAGTATTAATAATATATAATATACCTATTAGAATATATTACTATACCTTATTATAGAAAGATTAATATAATAAAAGTAAGAAAAGAGAAAGGGAGAAGCTTATTATTATCTATAACATACTACTAAAGCTAATAAAGACTTATTTAAAATTATAAATAGAGATTAATATACAAAATACTTTTAATATATAAAGAAGAAGTAGTAGGTCCAACAGTAATATAGACTAAAGATATTTACTACGTATAATAGAAGTAATTATTATAATATTAGATTATAGAAGAGAATTCTAATAAAGAAATAAAAGTATAGTAGTTTTTAGAGCTTTTTATCTTATTAGTAATAAGGATTATAAAAGTAATAATATAGTTAATATAGATATTTAAATTATTAACTTAATAGCTAGTAGTATATAACTTGAACCTAGAAGTAAAAAGGTAAAAGCCCTATTTATATTTACTTTTTAGCTTTAGATATTTATAATACAATCAACTATAACTTAAAATATAAATCTAGGGGAAGCTACTTTTATTATACTTAGAATAACAATTAAGATAAATAGAAATAACTATACTACAAAGCTAATTTTTATTATTCCCAGAACTGCCTTTAATAATATAGTTATTATAAATATAAAGAGGAAGCTTAGAAGGAATATAGTAATAAGAACGATGATTATTCAGAAGTTTAGAATTAGTAGTAATATTAATAGATATAATAATAGAAAGAATATAAAAAAGAGAAATATAGATAGAAAGAAAATAATATAATAATATTATAATAAGTATAAAGTAGAAAGTTTTATAATTCTAAATAGGGAAATATGAAATTATTTACAAAAAAAGAAAGATACTTCTTATAATTAAGAGAGAGAGAAATATAACATAAAATTACTTAAAGTAAGTATAATATAAATTTTCTTTTTAATAAGACTATTTAATATTAGTAATATCTTAACTTTCTCATTAGTAGGACTATTTAATAATAATAGCATTTAGAGGAAGTATTTTAGATAGATCTTTCTTATTAATCAGGTTGGCTTAAGTAATAAAACTTACTAATATATTATTAAAGCTATTAATATTAGATGTTACTATAATAATGGGGCGGAAAAATAATAAGAAGTATATAATAGACTTTAGCCTTAGGGTTTGTATAAGATATTACTATTAGGGCTTTATATAATGACTATCCCTATAGCTTAATAAAGAGTTTTCATTATAAGTATAGATTCTTTAAGTTTATGATAATACTATTAAGGTATTACTAAAGTATCTCTTGTAGCTAGTCTCAAATATTTATATACATATTATTTATAATACGTTTTAATTTCTAGATTTCAAGAACGAATTTCTATAGATATAGTAGACTTTCTATCAAGGTTCTTAATACTATTTATAGTTTTATTAAAATAGGTTATAGAAAGACTACTTAGCTCTTTATTAAGAGAAAGATTTAAATTACTATAGTTATTATTAACTCCATTAGGAAGAAGGAAATAACTAGTATATTTAATAGAATTATAAGTTCTATTAGACTTAATAATAACTAGATTCTAAAAAGAATTATTAGAATTAGATTAGTTAGATCTATTCTTTATATTAAATTGACTAGACTTAGTAGTAATAGTAATATTAAAAACAGATAATATTTCTTTTTATTAAGAGTTAAATTAGTTTTTAAGAATATTTATATTTCTAGACTAAATAGTATTATAAATTTAAACATCTTGAACTAAATAGATATTATAACTATAAGTAACTATAATATTTTCTTTTACTTTTAAATTAAGTCTCTTAGAGTATTTATTCTTAACCTTATAGTAATAGATACTATCTTATACTTTTATATTACTAAGAATAAATTCCTTTTTATTTTTCAACTTATATAGAGTTTTCGATTTAATAATAGAATAAGATATTGTATAATAAAGATAGATAGAAGCTAATATAAGTAACTTTTAAAAATATAAAAGTAAACTAGAATTATAGAGAAGAATTCTAATCTTATGAATTATAATTCTTATAGCTGTCTTAATTAGACTATTACGTTTATAAGTATCAACTAGTTTTATATTATAAATAATATTATTATCAAGATAAATGATTTTTATTCTATTATTAGAGAATTTAAAGTTACTATTTATATTAACTTCTTTAATCCTCCTATGACTATTATTATTATTAGTTATTTCTATAAACCTGTTAAAAGTTAAGGTAACTTCTTTAGAGCTTTTACTTCTTAATAGCTTTCCTCAGATAGATTTATATTACTTGTTTATAAATAAGATAAAGTATTCAAAGTAAATATAGGTCTCGAGTAATATAAGTATATATAAATCTAAATGAATATAATCAAAATATTCGAATTTCTTGAAAGTATTCGAATTCTTATTAAGTTTATTAGTAAGTTTATCTTTTAGAAAGATTTTATAAATAGGTAATCTATAACCTTTAGAATACTTATAATCATTATTATCTATTAGATTCTCAATTAACTAAATAATATTACTAGTATAATTTGTTTTATTATACTGTAATCTTAAGTTATTAATATTAGACATATTAATATAAACAACCAAATAATAAGGTTAAATAGGAATTCCAAATTTATAAGAGTTAGTAACCTTAGTTTTTACAAGTAAAAGCTTATCCTATTTAATATTATATAGTATAGATTTATTGAAGAAGATAGAAAGAATTCTTATTGAATTTAATTCGAATTGATTTACTAAGTTAATACTTAGTTGTAATATATAATAAATATTATATAAAAGATATTCAATGTTATTTAAGAAAATACCCAAATTACCTTTTATAGTTAAAGTAATCTCTTTAATATTTCCCTACTTAATAGGTAAAAGAGATTTAGTTTTATGAATTAAAAGATTGTAATTTTCAATTATATGAAGAGTAGTGTTAGTATTAAGACGGAATGAAATAGTTTTAATCTATTTAATAGAACTACTATTTTACTAAATCTTTTTAAAGATTAAAGTATTTAGAGCCTTTTTAGTAATAACTCTTTTAAGAAAAGGTTAGGTTAGAGTTATACTTTTAGACTGAATACGTTCCTCTTTATCTTCTCCTTCTTTTCTGAAAGTATTAGAATTAAATTATATAAGATCTATAGTTATATTACTTAAGAGTTCTTTGATTATTTCTTCCCAACTTAAAGTAATATTAATTCATTCTGAATTATTAGTTTTATCTTTTTTGTTATTGGTCTAGAAGATTTAGGAGTATTTCTATCAACTTAAAAGCTTTTTAAATAGGAGTTTCTGTAGGCTAAAGACTGAAATAGTTCTCTTTAGGATAATTAGGGTTTTTATAATAAGTATAAAAATACCCTTCCTTTCCTCTAAAGTTTCTTAAAAGCTTGAAGAGAAAACTATTTAATGATTTTATTCTTAAAGCTTTTCCTAATTATAGAATTCACTAAAGAAGTCTAAATCTTCCTTTTAAATTTTTTAGTAAATTAGAAAATAAGGAATGTAATTTATAAGAATCCTTATTAGATCTAAGATTCTAAATAATTCAAATCATAAAACCTTTATAATTTTCATTTAGACTATTTAAAAAATATAAATTATAATAATCTATTTAGATAGCTTGACTTTATGATAAGAAAAGTTATTAATAAGATCTTTTATTTTACTTAAATAATCTTCTATAGATTTAATATTACTAAGAACCGTATGAAAGAGCTTTTTATAAATAAGAGACTTACTTCAACAAATTAATTGGTTTATAAACTCTTTTTAGATAATTAAATATATAATATATACCAGTATTATTTATAATAAATCTTAAAGGATTATCTTTGTAGTTGAACTTTATATAACTAAGAGGTTTAATATACTTATTAGTATTAGTTTTAATAATAAGTTTTAATAAATTTATAAAAGTATTTATACTAATAAGTAGAGCTTTTATATATATAGACTAAATATTAGAACTCTAAATCCTTTATAATTTGGAGATAAAGTATAACTTAGGCTTACTTGTATTCTTAAATAATAACTTAAGAAAGTAAAGTAGTTATGTAATAAAGAATTAATCTAAATCTGAAAGTAGAATTAAGATATTTAGAATCTGATTTGAATATATTATTATTGATTAAAATATTAATAAAAATATAGTTTGATTATTAATTAATAGATTAATACTTCTATGACTTATAGTAGTTTAAAGTTTGATTCTTATGAGAGATATCGTTTTATAGTAATTAGAAATAATTTAAAGTTCTAATTCATAAAGGTCTTAGTAGACTTAAAACCTAGGTTATAGAAGTTCTTATTAGACCTAAGAGCTAGTTTATAAAGACTTTTAATAGACTTAAGGTATAAGAGATTTTTAGTTTCTACTATTTAATTATTTCTTTTATTATTCTAGTAGTAAGCTTATTATCCTAATTAGTATAACTTGTTTATAGATTTAATTAGTATTAAACTAGTTAATTATCAAGAACAGTTTATTAGTTAGTCAAATTAAATATATAAAGAATAGATTATAGAGTCTTATAGAGATAGTGAAGAGATGTTTTATATAGATAGATAGGTAAAAGGAAGTTTAGAATTAATTAGTATAGTTTCTAATATAATCTAAATAGGTATTAATGAGGACTTAGATATTAATATTAATAATAAGTATAGATAGGAATATAAGAAAAAGAGAGAAGTTAATATAAAACTAGGTTTATAGCTTAGAGAATTAGTAGTAGGTGACTAGTAAAATGTTAAGGGGAATTAATAAGTCTTAAGTATTAAAAGAAAAACTATTCAGAATAATATCTAAAAGTAGTATTAATACTAATATAAATGGAAATAATAATAGTAAGTTTAAGCTTTATAGGAAGTAGGGAACTTCGTAGTATTGATATTTAAATAGAGCTTATTTTTAGAAAGATTAACCTAATATTATATAGAGCTTATAGCCCGATTATACTTAGGCTACTAAGTAGTCTATTTACTAAATATTCTAATATTATAGTTTGATTAGTTTAGAGTATAAATAATTAAAGTAGTATAACCTTAACTCTAATAATTGATTTTCTATAGTAAATATAGAATATAGGGTCATGAGAGTAATAGAGAATACTCAAGTCCTTATTTATCTAAAATGGGTTATTAAGATAAATATGAGTAATAGCTAAAAAGCTAGAACTCTAACAAAAACCTTTAAACTCTAAATATTAATTAGGTAATACTTTAATATTAATAAAGTATCATAATATTAATAACTACTAGATATTTTAAAGTATTATAGCTTTATAATTATAGAAGTCATAAAAGCTATTCAACTATACTAGAGATTTCTATATCTATATAAATATTATTTGATTATTAGTTACAGTTAATATATTAAGATTGTTCACTAATAAGAATAAACCAAGTTTTAGTATATTTATATAGAGATCATAGATTTATTCATATTAGTAGTAAAGAGCTTTCATTTTAATAGTATAAAATCTTATTTTAGGGATAGGTGGAGTTTAGTCTAGAAAATATTAAAACTATAGATATTAAGATTATAATAAATGTTTATATAGAGTATTTGTAGTTAGTAGTAATTAAATATCTTTATATATTCGGACTATATATTTATAGCTATAAAACTCTAGAAGTATAAAGTTATAAAGTTATTATAGAAGAAGCTATTAGTTTTCTATTATTTTTAAGAGATTAGAATTCAAGTTAGGATACTAGTTATAACTATAAAGGCGTTTAGCCTTAGATCAACTAGGGTAAATTATAGTAATTAATAGAGGGATAAGAGAGCTAAAGTCGTAGTTTAGAGAATATCATAGCTACTAATAGTCAGAGTAGAGAGTAAGCTATTGGCTCTTCCTATAAATATATTATAAAGAAAGGTTTCAGTAATTTTCTTTCTAAGACTCTCTTCTTCTTAATTGAAATACTTTAGTCTATATCTTCTAAAATATAAAATATTATATAGGTCTTTAAGAAACTCTTTTGAAAGATTACATTTAGTCTAATATGAAACTTGTATTAATCAAAAAACATAGAAATATCAGGGTTTTACGACATTCATTCAAAATACGGAAAATAAATTATACTTTCATAATATAAGGTTTTATATTCTTCTAACTATAAATTATATTTCCTTCTAGTCAATATATAAATAAGACTATTAATAGCATATTAGCCTGAATCAGTTATTTCTATTATAGCAGAAAAACTATTCTAGTATTATAATTATTAGTTTCTATTCGAGCTAGTAAGGTTTTAAATATTATATATTCTATAGGGAATTAACTATTTTAGTAGTATGATTAGTATAATATAAGCTTTCTCTTTGATATAGTTGTTACTAGCAGTGTATTATAGATACTATAAGAAGATCCTTAAAGAACAATGAATAGCTCTAATACTAATAGCTAAAGTATTTCATTAAAAAGCCTCTTAAGTATTTTATTTTAGTTATTTAAGCAATTCTTTCTACTAATAACTATTTGAAATATAGGAATCACTAGCTTACGTAAGTATTTTATAAGACTCTTAGTATGAATAAAGTTAAATAAAGGATTTGCTAAATAAAATATAAAAATAGCTTTTATAGTATTTTTGAAGAATATGTTACCTTTATTTTCTATTCTTATTCATATTGCTATAATAGCTATATTTTAACCCTAATGTTTATAGATAGAACTACCAATTATTCCTAAGATTTCTATATGAATTATATCAAAACTATTATAATATCAACATTTGAAAGCTTATTATTTATCTCAAGCACTAATAGAAGATTAATATCAAAGTCTTTGAATATGATAATAAAGTCTCTAAATATAACGAATTAAGACGTAATTATATCTCTTGAGACATATGTGTTAAGCTATCTACTTCATATTGTTAGATTTACTCCAATATATAAAGAACTTCTATTTCTATTATCCTAATAGAAGTAATAAGGAGTTCTACAATATTTCTATATGAATAAATCGTATAAAGATCGCTCTATAAATACATAGTTATTTTACCTTTTTACCCCTAGTAGTTTTTCAAGTAAATAAGGTAAATATATAGAGGTTTATTCTTTTATAAGACACTAGAAGTTTTTCAAGTTAAATATACTATAGTTATAATACGTTATATTTTATAATTATAGTAGTTTTTATATTATACTAAGATATATATACTATAGTTATAATACTCTATATACTATAGTTATAATACTTTATATACTATAGCTATAGTAACCTATATACTATAGGTATAGCTAGACTTCTAGTAGTATAAGTAGAACTCTAGTAATATAGTTAGAACTCCGAAATAAACCCTCTATATAAAAACCTTAATATCCCTATAAGTAATAGTTAGAAATAGTTAATTATACTATTAATGAAAAAACTATTTCTCCTTCTATTTAACTATAATTATTACAAATATTCTAGATGAATCCTCATATCAAGAAAACTACTTTTATTATATTATATTTCTTCTAACTTTACAGTTATTTATAACAATAACTTAACTATTAATCTACTTATCTATCTATTTGTTCTAATAAGTTATACGCCTGACTTATCTTAACCTAAAGATTCTAAATTGTATTCTTTGAAAAATTACTTTTCTTACTTATTTCTAAAGGTTGTACATTATAACAAAGTCTATGAAAATCTCTACTTTTTTACTATTTTTATAAAAACCAAATACCTTACTAGAATTACTTTATTTTGATAAAAACTAAATACCTTACTAGAATTACTTTATTCTTACAAAAACTTAACCTTATTTAATTAGCTATCTTAATACTTAAAAAGATATAGTGTTTCCTCCTATTTTAGCTTTTGTTTAATTCTTTAAATATTCAAGACTTATTCTGAATTAACTATGGTTTCGAATTACTTTTAAGTTTATTTCTACTTTAGTTTTAAATTATTTTAATAGCAAAAAGATCAAAATATATAGAAAGTCAACTCGTTTTATCTCGAATTTCACCTCAATTCTTAAATGATTCCATAAAGAAAGAAAGGTTGAAGTTATTAAAAAAAGAAAAAGAAAATACTGATTTAGACTTCTAGTTTTTAGATTTATTCCTTAAAATAGAAAACAAGGATTTGAATCTTTAATCTTGATCTTTTTAGAAAATATGATATCTTTCTATACTTCATACTATAATATTTTTATATCTCTTTAGAAATCCTCTTTGTAAATATATATTTGAGTAATTGATTTTATTTTAATAGAATAGGTAATTCTAGAAAAGCTACTATCTCTCAATTAGTAAGAAGTAGTAATTATAAAATCTACTCTACTCATATTAAGACTTTACTTATAGGTTAAAATACTTTTATAGATAATACTATGCCTATTACTTCTAAATATAAAGGTGAAAATAAAAAGACTCTAAGGTATATAACTATACTATAAGGATAACCCTCTTTGAATTATTAAACATAATATAAATACTTTTCAGATATTTAAATATTTATAAGAACTCTATAAACCTTTAGGATTTACTAACGAATTCTTGATTTATAAAGAATTCTTTAATACTATTTAAAGTAATTTTAGTAGTATAGAAGAATCTTTAAATAAAAAGGAAAACTTAATTAATAATCTATCTTATATGAAATTAGAATTACCTGAATAAGTAGTTATAATATATATCTTAAATAGTTTTAATCCTAATTATAAAAGTTTTATTACTTCTATAACTTAGAGTTATAAGTCTAATAAAGAAACCTATACTTTAGATTTCTTATTTCTTAGTTTACTAGATGAATCTAGAAGAAGAAATAATAATTTAGTTGATTATACTACAAATAGTTAGAAAGAGAATAATTTCAGAATCACTAAAGAATTATATATAAAATAGAACAGAATCTTTTATTTAGTCACGCTTGCTCTATACTTAGACTAGTATCTACAATATTCACCCTATATATAGATTTAACTATAAACTTTATCTAATAATAATATTCATATTAATACTAATTTATAACTAGTTAAAGTAGTAATAGAATTACTTATTATTATAGATAATTATACCCCTAGTTCTAATATTTAAGTTTATAGTAATAGAAGATTTTATTATAATAATTAGAAAGAGTCTTTTTAAAACTACGGCTTAATCTAAATTACCAAAGGTAACTACTAAGGTTATAAAGTTAAGAGCCTTTGTAAACTTCTTAAAGATCAAATAAAATAGAATACTAAAAGCTAGGTATTCTATAATCTATTATTCTTCTATATTTTTTATAATAAGACTAAAATCTCTTTAAAATCTATATAACTATTCACAAAAGGGACACTATAAAATAAGTATAGAGATACTTAGTTATAAGTATTACAACTAAGGTTATTATTTTATTAGAATAAGTTTTAATAGAACTATCCTATATATTATAATTAACAGGTAGCCTATAGATATTTAAAAAGGTATTATCTAGCTAACCTATAATTTATTATACTAAGTTAATCATATTAAGAACTAAGTATCAATTAGACAATACTTTAATATTAGTAAACTATTATAATACTGATTATTAGATATTTTAGAATATTATAACAATATAATTAAAGAGGGTTTAAAAGCTATCTAATTATACTGGAATTATCTATATTTATATAAGTATTCTTTATATATGCGTTACATTCAATTAATATAATAAGATTTTATATTATTGATATGTATTATATGAAGTAAGACAGGAATACTAGTTAAAATATATTAATACATAAAGGGGGAAAGAATAATGAAAGAATAGTTGAATATGTAGATAAATACAGATAGACTTGTTAGATAAATTATTTCTTTTATTAAAGTAATTAAAGAAGTATTTTAGGAAACTACGTAATTCTCTTCTTTGTTAAAATATACTCTTGAGACTAATTTATAAAGTAAAAAACCATCTGTAGTAATTCTACTATTGAGAGGATATAAGAAAATAAACAGAATATTAAGTTTATTACACAGCTATTTAAGTTTTATAAAGTCTAATAAGTCTATTTATACAACTTTAAATGCTTTACTCTAGTTTCAACCATCATACCTTTCAATAACCTATATAGGGGCTATATACTATATTCTTCATTTAGTATAGAAGCTAATATAAAACTTCATAATTGTAATTTAAACTTTTCAGTCTTCAGTTATTAAGCTTTCAGAGTATAACACTTTATTTTCTATCATAATTGATAAATAGAGTCTATAGATAATATAGTATAGTACAAATATATATATATATATATATATATATATGTATTTATTCTTTAGTTTTAAACTATGTTTATCTCACTATAATACTAAATTCTCAAATCTATCATCTTTATTATTACATTTCTTATAGCTAATTTCATTAGAAAATATACTTTAGAAACCTATATCTGGGATTCTTTTTAATATATATTCATATACCAAGGCTTTAATAGTATCTTAATTATAATAGGGAAGTATATTTCAAAGTAGAATATATAGACTATTTTTATATTTTTAGTATTCTGCTTAATTCCTTCTCTATTCAAAGTATAATAAGGAATATACTAGTCATATATAACTAGAAACTTCTAATAAACTAGTATTAGTCTTTATAATTATTATAAGTAGTCTGAAGGTAGAGTATGTTTCTTATACAAAGTATAAATATATAGAAAAAAACAGTTATATTTATATTATAAATATATATACTTTTAGACAATACAAGTCTAATAGAAATATATATACTTTCTTTAATTTTGATATCTTATATATATATTTCTTTTATATATATCTATTATAAACTATACTTTTCATATAGAATTCTATATACAATACCTTCCCAGGAGGTAGGAGAGGAAAGATACTATTACTAGTATTAGTAACTGCCATATAACAGTTAGTAACTATAGTTCTCCACATTACTATAACTCTTCAAATTACTATTATAGAAGGCTATAATAGTTATATAAAGCCTTAGTAGTTATTAAGTATTACTAAGTATTATTAATAGTTACAAATAGGTCTATGAGAATACTATATAATCTATATATAACTTTCTCAACTAATACGAAAACGAGTAAGATATACTTTTAAAACAATAATATTTATTTATTATATATTATATAGATATATTTTATAGTTAGACTACCTAATACTTAGTACTCTACTTATTATATCTATAACCCTTATAATTGTTCTAACAGCTTATATTACTAAGTCTCTTATTATTAAATTAGAGACTTTATATCTACTACTTACTATTACTATATTAGATATTTATTTCTACTATTATACTATCTTATCTTTAAATAATATATTTAGAAAATATCAGTTTATCTAAAGGGTAATACATATTATATATAATCTTACTATATAGGTATAAAATAGTATTCTAGTTATTTATTATTATTATTCCTGTATTATATAGCCTGAAGTATTATATAAAGCTCTAGATCTATAGTATAATAATTACTTACTCATTATTATGCGATTAGTTGTAGCTAATACTAAGTATTTAATACTTATTACTAATAAAACGTAGAAAATATATTACTATATATATAGTAGTACATATAATTACTATATACTTTATAATATAGTATAATTAATATTAGTAACTTTTTCTTCTTACTATCTATTCTAATATTTATCTATTTATATAAAAAGTGGTATTCTTAGCAATTTATACTTTTTTATTTTAATAACTTTTAAATACCTATTTATCTACTCTATTCAAATTACCTATCTTTCTATTTAAATAGTTATATAGTTTGAATTAATAAAACTATTTAAAGTATAATTTAATATATTTCTTATAAAAATATTAATAATATTATTATCTCGTTTAATTTACTATTCTTTATAAAGCTTATAGTATTTTTATAACTACTTTAATATTATAATATTAATTATAGAGTATTTTTCTTTAGTGATATTAAATCTTATACAATATTTATAGAGTCAGTATAAATTGGTATATATAATAATTAGGATTTAAAAGAGCTTTTAATATTAGTGGAATTGATTAAGTAATATAGCTAAAATATAAATAAAGCCTATATTAACTATTATAATATAAATCTCTAAAATAAATATACTTTTAATAACTCTTTTATTCTTTATAGAAATATAGTATATAAAGTTACTATAGAAGTTAAACTAACTATTATTAGTAGTAATCTCTTAGCTCAAAATTATTATAAATTCTAGTTAAGATAAGAAGTTAGTATTATTAGTAAACAAACTATTAATAAAGGTATAAAAGTATATCTTAAAGAAATAAGTAAATAAAGTTAAAGCTATAGTTGGAATACTTGATTTACTACTGAAAGTATTTATTAAGTATAGTAATATTATTATTTAAGAATTATTACTCTTATACTATATAGGAAAGGTGAGGTCATACTTTAGGCTAGTATATTAAGGTAGAATATACCTTATATATATATTATTTAATATATACTTTTTTAAAAAATTTTAATATTATATATATTAATAAGGGTAAGCTTTTACGTTTAATATTTTTAATATAAGTAGAAAGTATTACTATTAAGTAATAAGATATCTCCATTAAATATTAGTAATATTATGTTTAAGAAACCTATCTTAAGTTTAACTTTAAATAAGGTTTTTTAAAACTTCTTATTCTTACAATATAAGAAGATAATATTAAAAAGGCCAAAGGTATTATTAGTTTATATACTTATAAGACCAAAAGTAGTATTTCTAGAATATAAGATAAAGAAGTATAAGTTATATATTAATATCTCTATTTATAATTACTCTTTATAATATTGAGAATAAGTTACCTATTAGTAAGTATTAGATTTAATAAAAGTATATAGTAATTTAATAATAATTATAATAAAACTTATAGGGTATCAATCTTCAAAATATAAAAGTAATTTAGTTATAATATATTTTATAAGTTTTATTTTAACTTAAGTATAAGCTTATATAATATTATAAAACTATATTATTATACTAGTATACTAGAGGAAAGCTAGAATTATAGTTAGGTTAACTATTAATTACTCTATTAAATTATTAGTAATTATATTAATGTTTCAAATTTAGTATTATCTCTAAAACTTTAAATTATAAGTCTCGACTTCTTATATATCTTATTGATATCTTTACTTTTAATTTTATTTATAATATAAGATTTAAAATACTTATAATTCCTATCGAAGATAGGGTCATATTAGATAATTTCTATAATCCTACTAATAATAATATTTTTAACTTCTTTTTTAATTATTTCTTTAAATAGTAGTTTAAATATTCTAATAGTATCTTTTTTATAAAAGTTTAATACTACTATTATATTAGATTATTCCTTAGTTATAAAATATATTATAAAATAAGGTTTTTAGCTGAAATCGAAAGAAAATAAGCTATCCCTATAAATTATAAGATTTGAAGTTAGTTAGATCTAAGGTATTTAAAGTTAAAGTATTTTATTATTAACTATTTAAATAAAGAGGGAATTATTATCAATAATAATAGTATTATTATTATTATTTATAATAATAATAGCTTGCGGTATTTACTAAGTATTCTAAAGCTTTATAAAGATAGTTATAAATAGAATTAAAGTATTACTATAAGAATATAAATTCCTATATCATATTAGATTTCTTATAGTAATAATATAAGTACTTATAGATTTCTTATGAATACTTTTAAATACTAGTATTTGAAAAGTAGAGCTTGATAGAATCTCTTAGTTATTATATTTAGAGTATAGTTTTATAATTATATATTAAAACTCTTAAAAGATATAAAAAAGCTTAAGAATATATATTTTATTATATATTATTAAAAAGGTAATATAAGATTATTAGTGATTCTTCTTTTATTATATATATACTAAAGATTAGAATAGAAAAGTAATAATATATAAAATATCTAAACTATTATATATTACTAATGTAGTATTGATAATATACTTAGTATATTCCTAGTAGATTTCTTTATGGTTTAATATATAATACAAGTCTGAATAATAATATATAAAAAAAGAGTTAAATCTTCTATAAAATAGGGATTTATTTTAAAAATAAGTAAAATAAG